>VDFB02273691.1:0-61274 GCA_007258455.2 Sequoia sempervirens | reverse complement strand
GTGTGTTTGATATGAATTACATAGGTGTGAAGTAAAAATTTGTGAAGTGCAATGCAAGATTTAATGAGTTAGACTAATGGAAGCAATGATTAGAAGGTGTTTACAATCTTCAGAAAGGCTACAAATGTGTTGGTGATGTTGTGGTGGAATTTTTTGTTGTATTGAGATGGATTTCTCATTGTAACATTTTTCTTTCTTCTTTTTTGTAATATGGTAGTGAGCCATTAGTAGTGATCCCTTCTTTCTTTTGGGTAGTAAGCCCTTTGGTAGTGAGCCTATTGTATTCGGTATTGCAATTACTTTATATTGTGAGCTAATCCTCATCGTGGTTTTTCCCTTCTTGGGTTTTCCATGTAAATATGGTGTTCTATTGTGTATGGTGTTGATGTGTTCCAGTTTTTGTTATTTGATTTCATGCTAAATCATTCTAACATATTAGAGGTTATTAAAGTTGATGTGGATCTGAATATTCATGAGGGTTTTGATGTTTTAACGTACAAGTGATTCACCCTCCCCTCTCAATTCTCTTGTGCATTAAAAAATTGGTATCCAAGCCTAGGTCACAGGTTTGAACCCCTCACTTGCACTAGGGGGATTGTTGCAAGGTGTGTGCCCTTGGTCTCCTTGTGTTGTGCAATGTAGGGCTTGGATTTGTGAAATGGCTTAATCGCCTCCTGTGGATTCATTAACTCTGGTAGTTGTATTGGGCATTACCAGGTCAATCTTTTGGTGCAACGACAACTGTCTTTGCAACACTTTATGACTAAATGTGGATGTTTTTCCTATTGATGAATGCACTTTATTTTGATAAATGGTAGAGGAACTTTTTCATGCAAGATGGATATTTTCTTCAAAGGTATGATATGGAAATACATTAAAAACACACTTTGAGATTTACAAAAGGGCAATTTTATATTTTTTAAAGTATGATATTTACATGACTAGAAGTGGTAGGAACACTTAATTTTTTAAATAATTTTAATTTTTTTAATAATTGGCACCAAAGTGATGCTATACATGTATCTAGTAGATACACACTATACAATTTATGACATGAATCTATTTTAGCTAGAATAAATCTAAACATAACACATATTTAGCCCAAACCAACTTTTATTTGGAAATGCTTAAATTTTGTTGTGCTAAAAATATTTCCTAAAATGTGACTCAACTTTGAAATTTCATTCCATGATAGCGACCCTCCTAAATCCTACCATGTCTAATATCTAGCTATACTCAATAGTATTATCAAGTGTTCTATATCAATATAACAATTTTAAAAATTATCTAAATATTAATAAATAACAAGCAATTAATTTGTTTTCTTTTAATCATATGTATCAACCATTATATAAAAAAATAATATTGATTAATGTCATTTTACATTTAATTATTTACGTGTTTTACTTATCACACAAAATATTAAAATAATTTGTGTAGAATATAGCATTAAGCAACATAATATATATCATTAAAATCCATAGCATAATCATATGATGTAAACACATAAAATACATAAAAGGCCATAACACATGTAACTCCATTAGATCTCTCTCTCTCTCTCTATGTATGTGTGCCTATCTATCTAAATATCTTCTCATAATACAAATGTATAGACCAGTACATCAATATGTGGTGTATATTCTCAAGCTAATTATGAGAATCAATTGGGTTATGATCCCACTAACCCTTGGGATGTAGTTGATTGCTATGTGGCAATTGGTAATTCTAAGGAAATTGTTTGTCTAGTGATCAAACAAAGGTGGTCGAATACAATCATGCATGAGACTAGCTATTCTAGGATATGAAAACCAAAACTATGTAAAGCCCATGTTTCTTTCATCAACTTAAGAAAGTCATGTGGTTAGGTCAACAATTTGAACTCTCATGCAAGTAGTCCCCTATAAATTTTTCTCTTAGTTTGGCGTTCTCTTGCATCAACTTCCAAACCTATGGGTAATCTAAATTAATATCCACCACCTATAGAAGTTTATCTTGCTACACCTATGTTGTGTCTTACTTCATTTGGAGAAATGCCACCTCTATCAATAATCTCTTCAATTTGGATTACATAAAATATTTCTCCTTTTGAGAATGAAGCTTACCAATAACCTCTTTATGTCTATAATGAGTATCTACTCAAACTCTCAAATTAAAGAAACCTCCTACTACATCTAACTTCTTTATCCTAATATTTTGACACAACATCCTCTTTCCAACTATCTCTATCTTGTCTTACCACCTTAGTCTCAACCGGTGCTTGGGGAAACTTCATACAAAATTTATCCACTACAACTATGGATCTCTCTGTCTTTTCCTTACATGCAATCAAGTGGAAATTATGTTTCTGCACTTATATCTCATCTTCTATCCTTTTTATTTGCCTCATGCACAACCCTCAATCGATATAAATGTTAAAAAATATCCACTTACTAATTGTCAATCTTAAGTGGTCGATGGAAATCATGTGCCTACCACTATAAACCATGTTAGATACTCAACAAAGAATTAATTATTTTATTCAATCCACTCCTTGAAATTGAATACATCAAGTAAAATAAATAAATAAAACCAAGTAGTCACTATGAAATAGATAAAATCTAACATAAAAAACTAACACAAACTATAACATATAACCATTAAATGCTTCACATACCTAGGTCACTCAACTAATAGGCCTTATATCTCAACATCCTCAATGGTAAAAATGATATAAAACCCCTTTGTGATTGAACCCTCATGACCTTACTTCACCATATAGCTAATATCACCTCACTTAAAAACCCTCTACATCCCCCCAAAATTAAGTATACCCACTAGCGACACAAGAGATTTCCCATCTTGAGTCCCCAATGATTCAATCATGTCTATTCTCATCCTCCTTGATTTATAATCCTCCTCATTCCCCTCTTCCCTCACCCATTTTCAACTCATTCTCACTTCCTCATCCTCCACTTCCTGGTGTAGTCATGGTAGGAGGGTTCTAGAAGGAACAGTCCAAATCGTGCAACAATGAGTGAACACAACAAAAATAACACAAGAACCGATATGCGAATATGCAAATTTATTGAATTATCAATCTTACATGCAATACATGCCTCATGGGTGAATATTCGCCCAGGGCTTGCATGCCTGCCACAAGGGCATTCAACAATACAATTAGCCAAAGGCCTTATTACATGCCCCCGAAGGGTTTTTGTGAAAAAAACAAAGTCTAACTAATCATGAACAACTAACTGATAATCTAAAATGAATTAAAACGATCTTAAATATTCTTTTGAAGCTCCAATAAAGGTTTGTCTCGGTCACAAGGGTTTATAACTTGATGAATGATCATACATGAAGGTTAGCCTCAAAATAATTCCACACAAAAAAATAACTTGCAAATCTCCAAGATAGGTCCTAATGAACCCAAGATGCTTGTATGATGTCCCATTAAGCTCAACACAATTTGGAATAGGTTCACACTAAGGAATATGGACCAGGTCGGCCCCAAATGCTCTGATTGGAAAATGGAGTGCAATAATGAGAGTGATAACTTTTGGTAGACAAATAAAAATGATGTGCAATCTGGATATGTGATAGATGTCAATGTGTAGATGCTTCATCCTGCTCCACGAGTTAAGAAACGATGATGTGATAAAATGCAGAATGAAATAATGAAACTGTTACTGAATGCAATGCAAGAAAATAACTGTTTTTGGTTGACACATGATTGCTTTACAACCAGGGATGCTCTTGCATCACTTCCTCTCCTCCTCTATCTCCTTATCCTCCTTAAGTGGGTTTTACACATATCAAACCCCTTAAGCCCATTACTACTTAGCTACATCCAATGCCTCCCCCTTTACCTCCAAACCCACGTGCTCTACCCTATCATCCTATGATATAAGTGAGTACACTATTGTTGATTTCTCTCAAACCCACCACTTAGAATAACATGGGGTTATCACACATAATTGATGTCCATAATAAGATTGACATCATCATAGTCCTCACCATTTATTAAACATTTAATGAACCAAAATCAGTCCCTAGAATTTCCACTTACCTTAGTGAAATTCCAACTCTCTTGCAACACATTGATTAATCTAGTGAAACACATCCAATATTGTCCTAAACTAGCACAACATCTCTCATGATAAAAACACTCCAATCCACCCTTACTATGATTGGATCACTGGATCTAAGCTAACAAGTAAGCATCCTATGGCCATTTTCCCATCTACATACATATGACCTCCAATAGATCCCCCCTCGAGGAACTAATCAAAGGTATGCTACAAAAATAAGATATCACTATACTACTAGTGCATATGACCAATGTCCTAGGCACACGTTCTAGAGTGTTTGACCCTATTATTAGAGAAAAAATAATTAGTCATGTAAAGAATATGTGTTTGAAAGACCACTCCTACAATAATGTGTATGCCTTCAAACTTAGTCATCTCTCCCAAACAAACTATAATAAGTCATGGAAAATATTTTCATATTATGCCTTATTGGCCTTTCCTTTTCATCATTTGACCCATTTTTTATAACTGATATGAGACATCAAAATGGGTCCCCTAAGTTTCAAATGATGCAAAAAATTGATAAAAATTCTAAGCTTGGGTTGTTCTGGTTTTTCCTTGGTGTTAAGTGTTTGTTGGATTTTTTAAAATTTTAGGGTTGTCGGTACTTGCATACCTTCCATACTGATCTAAATAACCTACTTAATTCCTTGCTATTTTTTTCTAAGTCTTTTTTTTTATATAGTTGTAGAGTTTCACATTTAACATACTTGACATGCCTTTCCTAGAAGTCCACATTTCTCCTCTAAACCCCTTTGCAAGTTTTGGAGTTTCCCATCCCTCGGTATCCATTCCCCTTCATCTTTGCTTCTTGAAGTCTTCAAGTGTATGTTGGAATTTTGGATGGTTAGCAAACCATCAAAATGATTGAAATGGTTCTTAAATTTTTTGTTTCCTCAAAAAGTTGAAAGTGTGATAAAGTTCTCTTGTTTTTCTTTTTGGCTAGTTCATGAGTTTACAAACTTCTTGAAAGTGAGACAAAGTGTTACAAATTTCTAATTAGTGATTAGTTCATGAGTTCACAAACTCCCTGATAACTCGACACTAGATGTTCATCATTCTCTTAACCTAGTACCCATTTCCCAAGCCCCCAAAAGTTTGAAACTCCACCAATTGCTCTATATGAGTCTTTCAAAGTTATAATTTTATCCATTCCTTAACTTGGCACTAAGTTAACTCTCATCTTGATTCCCAATATCAATGCCTTGTTCCTATCAAAGTTCCCCTTTTGGCCTTCCCCCATCTCCCATCTCCTTTAACATGATTTTTCTATCACTCTCATTTTGTTGACTCCTTGATACTCTAATTCTTGGCATGTTGTATGAGTTCTCTCTAATCCTAAAGTTCAAAACTCCCATCATCTCTTGCTGCATCTTCTACCTACCCTTTTGGAAAATGTAGGGATACCATTAATGCCCAAATTCAATGTAACAACTATTAGATAAAATTCAAAAGTGCCCAAAAATTATTCTTTATGCAAGTTGGCACATATTCAAAGAAGAAAAGTGGCAATTAGCCCATGCCATAACTTATTATAGTAGTTGAGATCATTGAACCCACAAATTCATGTCTTGTCCCAAGTCACATTTGTAGTATATTTCATGGATTTTGGCTTTAGGAACACACTTCCATGATGCATTTTTGTATTGTAGGTGAGGATTCAAAGAGGATAAAGAGAAATAAAAGCATCTATGAGTTAATGTGGCTATTATGGTTTTGAAAGTCAATAAATTTTCACTATGTTTATTTATAGACTTTTTTTGGACCTACACACTCAAACACCTCTATAATATGTTAGGAATAGAAAAATTCGCCTCATTTTCCCACAAAAATCCATTTCTTCGCCAAAATCCTATCAACTAGCATACTATTTTAAAAACCTTAATATTCAAAATACATCATTTACCCACCATCTAAGTCATCACCCTATCCGCCATGAAGAAGGTCATGTCGAAGAGACTATACTATGTCGGCGGAACTCACTTTAAAGTCTCTTTGAAGAAGTGACAAAGCTAGACAATACAAGTATTATTAGGGAAAGAATATCATATCAAAGGAACTTGCCAAAGTGTCCCTTCGATGATCCAATTCAAGCCCTGTTGAAGACACCTTAGTGTATCGAAGGAAGATGTTTTGAGGTCTCTTTGATAATTTGAGGACTAGAGCACCAAAGGGCATAAATATTTTAATTACCTTGGCACGACTTTCAAAAAAGGTACACCTCAACACTTAGGAAGCAAAAAAACATCTCTCAGACATGACTCATCAATGTATCGAAGTGACAATGAAACATCAAAGGGACAATACACATTTGAAGAATCAAGGAGAATATGGAGTATTGGGATGAGCAATTTATGAGTCCCCACAATTTCATGTAGGTGGTAAAGATCGTCGAAGAGAGAGATGTACATCGGTGGGATGAAGAAACTTATATCTTCGATAAGGCGATGGCATTTATCACAAAGGTAACAAAGGATGTCAAGATGGTTTTTGAAAGGATGCCAAAATATTGGAGTAAGGTGATTAAAAATCCCCCAAAAAGGAAAAGGGAAACAACAGTTGAAAGAGTATCAAGGAGAAGGAACTATATCGGTGAAACCAAAACATTGGTCCCTTCAATAGCCCTAAAACAAATAAGCAAAGTGAAAGACTCAATGAAAGGGAATGATACATATCGGAAGAAAAAAAATACTAGTCCCGTCGATAAAATGATAATATTTGTAGCCTTGATGGGATAAATTGGTAAACATATCGAAGCGATAAGAGGGTATCGAAGAGACTACTTAACAGGAAGGTTTCAAGAGGAAATTGTGATATCGGTATAAATCCATATGAAGTCTCTTCGAAATCTCAAAGAAAAGAAAGAGGATATGCTAGTAAAAGGGATATCAAAGAAACAAGGAAATATTGGTGAGATCAAAAAATTTTCATCCTAACAAAGCAAAAGTATTGACAAGACAAGCGGCATGATGAAGGGACAATTTGGCGGCGATGATGAAAGATCAACAACTAATATTTAAAACAATTAATTGCTCACTCGATGACATGAAATTTCCATTAATGAACCAAAGCCGAGTTGAAAATCAAATTTTGAACACATTTGGAAATCATTTAGCAACCAAAACACGAAGAAGCAAAGTATAGCAGGGCACGACAACACCTGAACCAGGAAAAGTGTTATCTAAGTAAGTACACAAAAGCCTGAGTTAAAAGTTCTAAAGTATCTGCAAATTGGTTCAAATTATCAAAGCACAAAAGTAGGGTTTTTATTTTCTGCAAATTCATGTAATGGCATCTACCTCTGAAAACCCTAAAAATAAGACAAAAGTTGGAAGAAAGGCATCTAAATCAAGACTTAATAGATCAATGTCTTGGATTTGGACAAAGGTCCAAGAGACATGCACAATTGAACCCTCAGGCCGAACAATTAGAAGATTAAAAAACAAGTGGACGATACATGGACCTTGATAAGGGGATACGACTTGTTTACATACCATTACAGAAAGATGCACATGCACCAACCAGTCTCCAACCCATGGAGACTGAATCTGGGTAAATTGGTGGTACCTAATGTATTCATTAATATTGAGTTAATTAAAGCATTGGATGACAGATATAATCCCCAAACTCACATGATTGAATTGGAAAATAAATCCTCTTTCTTCCCTATCACTAAGAATTACATATCCATGGTATTCCAGTTGGACACCAATATGACATGAGATTTAGGGCTAGGGATCTCCTAAACAAATACCACAATCTGAGAACCAGCTATAAAAGGTGGAGATTTCCATTACACAAGCCCCGAGATGAGGGAAATTGGCTCAGAGTGTTTTCAAGGGAAGAAAACCCTCCATATTCTGTGAACTTATTTGAGGAATACTACCAATACACATACTATTCTATTTGTGAAGTACTTGGCATGGACACCCCCACATTTATGGAGATTGCACCAATGGTCCTAACAACTGATGTACAGAGTTAGGATGCCCGACCTCTTGACTATACTGAGTACCTGACCGATGAACTTCACAATTACCTTGTTTCCATCAAGAATAAAGATGGAGGTTTTTGGTTTAGACACTACTCATTATTCATGCATCTCATTTTGTATGAAGGAAAAAGTCTAGGGATGTTGGTTGAGTGCTTAAGAATAAGAGGCTTGGATACGGATGGAAACATCAGGCCGGTGCAGATGTGGACTGCTATTTGCGACAACCGGTGTGTGAGATCACATTGTTTGTATTTTGAGGAATATTTCACACGAAGCCTATATATAAGCTATTAGGTCATTCATGTGATTATAGTTTATTACATAAAATAAAAAGGTTTTTAAGACCTAAGGATAAAGATTCTAGAGGCAAGGTCAATCACAATTAGGGTGATTGGTATGCTTACAATGATTGTACAAAGATTAGAGTGTATGGATTTGAAGGAGCACCATTTCTATTACCAAAAACTTGTCCAAACAAGATTTATTAATTAGATATTGTGAGGCAGTTGGCCTACTTTGATTTCATGCACCTTAAAAGTCATAACAAGCAGTCACTGATTCCTGAGACATTGTGCTTTAGAGATTTCACCGTGGTTGCTGAAAAAGGGTATGAGTCAATTGATAAAATGATAGAACACTACAATATGCCTAAAGGAAATACAAGGGAGAAGTTTGACCTTGAACACTTTATAAAAAATGTCAAAACAAGCAAGAAATTGGGAGGTTACCCTCACATACTTTTTGAAAATGATGATTTAATAAGGAATGTTGATGAGAATCATGCTGTCAGGAGAAGAAGCCTATATAATAGAGTAATGATGGTGGAATCTTGGAAAATAAGTGATGATCCTTCATATGGAGGTGCCTTTTTGGACATTGAAGATCTTGTGAAGAGATTGGAGGCCTTAGTTTCACATGAAGCAAAGCTAACTAGAGAAGTACCATCTTGGGTATTTACAAAAGGAAGAAATGAAGGCATTGGAGAAATGTAGGTTGAAAATGAAACTCCACTTTGTCAGCTCTCCCCTTAGCCTACATAAAATATCAATTTATTTGTTGATACATCTGTTAAAGAGCAAGAAGAAGTGGGGAGTGAAGATGAAGGTGTATAGGTAGACAAGCCTATGATTGGAGAATATGAATCCCCGATAGAGAGACATATTATTGTAATTGAATCCCCAAGTGATATGTCAAATGATGTAAGACATGGTGCCAGTAGGAAATTTGTTTCTAATGGTGATTTTGTCAAAACCTTTGAATTTAAGGCATTTATTTATGAATATAAAGGGAAATTGGTTAGGCAAGGAATCAAGAGTGTCACACTTGAGAAAGAGGTGAGAAGCATTAAAAAGGCTACAAGAGGAAGTTGATAAAGAAATGATTAACATCACCCCAAAAAGAGGAAGGGCATTACTAGAGGAAGTAGGGATCATGCTACTTCTTGGATGGAATATGAGCTCAACCATTGTATTCGATATTTTCAGAGAAGCCAAGATAAAAATGTGTAGTTGAGCATAGAAGGGGTAGATAGGGTATATACTGGATTAGGCTTCAATCTAGATAATGCAACTTTATTGATGTGGGCATTGTAACCCCTAACAAAAAGCCTTTGGTTATTGATGATCCTAACAAAGCATTTGGTCACCTCCTTGTGCAACGAGTCAAGGATACTGATCCTTTGGAGGCTGCAGACTTAAATGTTAATGTGGATAGGTTGAATAAAGCCCAGATTGAAAGATTGGTGAAAAATAACAAGATAAACATGACTGAGAATGAAAAATTGAGACAAGAGATTGCTAGCTATAAGGATAGATTTCCATCCTCTCCAAGTACTTACTCTCCATGATTAGAAGGTGATAACAAGGTATTGGAGGCCATGGCCGAAACTACTTATTGGAAAAATAGGACTGAAATCATTTAGAAGAAGAGTGGTAAATTAGAGAGGGAAATAAATTCTGTCAAATTCAAAATGGTCTCAAAATTAATAAAGAGAAGATTTGAAAAGATGCTCAAAAATGTTGATAAAGTATGGGCGATACATATTAAAACACATGCTACTTACCACGAGCACAAAAGGCTACACCTTAGGATGATGGAGGAAAAAGAAGAATTAGTGGCTAAGGAAAATACTGGTGAACAAGTATTCAAATTTTATGATGAATTGATTGACAAGCATGAGAGGTTTCGTATTGTATTGACACAAGAACTTAGTGATTTTGATCAGCCTCTAGATATGGCCTTACCGAACTTCTTTGAAGACAGGGGAGAACTAAAAGAACAAGATATGTGGAAGGATGAACTTGCCCAATATTTACCAGTAGCCCTTGACAAAGTGAATGACGAAGCAATGGTGTTGGAAAGTGCACATGTACAATTAGAGCATATCTTCACCTTGGAGTTCGTTATGAAGGATATAATCAATAATGCAAATACATATGCTAACCAAGAATATATTGAGCATATTTCCAAAATCAACATGTTTATTGCTCAAACAATATAGGGATCAAAGTCACTCAACATCAGATACACCATCATGGAGAGAGGACCTTGAACAAGACTTAAGTGGTCACAAGTTCCTTACGAAGACTAACGGATTGTGGTGTCACGATTGCCATGGACTTCATTGTTGTTTTTTAAAAATTACTGTTGTTTAAATTTTTTAGTTATGAAAAGTCACCACTTTATATGTAATGGCCTGAAGCTTGTTGCTTCCCATATATAAGGGAAACCAAGGCCGAGTCTTAGCATCATCAATATTATTATCATTATCATATACATTTTTCATGACAACATATAGGATACTTCTGATACAAAATGTATTTATCTTTTGAAGTAATATAATGGAGAAGAAGGTTTAACTTGGTGGAAAAATTATTTGGTGTTTAATTGTTTTGTTGATTTAAATTCACATAAGGTTATCTCACTATCTCTAGAGTAGTCTTTTCCTGTTATATAAATTAATGTATCAAGGATATACTTAATTTATCAGGGCATATTTGTTGTTCTTGTGTGATTAATTTGACTAGCTCCTTCAAGGAAGGATTAAATTCTTTTAAGTGGTCACAGTAACTTAGAAAGATATAGCAAATTAGTCTATTGTATCTTTGTTTCTCATACAAAAATGGGAGGGTATAACAAATTAGTCTGCTATATCTTTGTTCTGTTTTGTTGTTGGGTCTTCTTGTGTCGGCTATCGGTCTGTTGTCTCTGTGTCCTGTTGTTTTGGATAATGTTTTAATGTTCTGGACTTGATCTTTTTTGGCCCTTTGGGCTCGTGGTGTAAAGGGCATTGCACCTTGTAAATGTAGCTTATTATATCAAAAAATTAGAAATATATCATTGGGATTCATAAGAAGAGCTTGGTAACCAACAAATTTACACATTTATATAAAGTATAAACCCTTGAAAGTGTCAAAAAAATTAGAGTTAAGCCAAGAAGGAGGATCCACTTATCTTACATATCTTGACTCCATCTACCCAATAGGAATAGACACTGATCACACTCATCTCAAAACAATATTTCATATAAAATTTATTCACATTTTTCAATATTAGGAGTAGGAGTAGTTATTAAGTTTGCATCTATTTCACATTTTCATGCTAGTGTGAGTAGATCCCTAAAATAAAAAAAGTCACACAACCTTTAAATCTGCATTAATTATCCAGGCATACCTGCCTAGGTCTAGCAGAGCCTGAAGTGCAGGAAGTTCTCAACCACATTGGTTAACTTCGTTCATTAGCCAAAAACACTGTAAGCCTGACCATAGAGCTTAGCATCCTCTTAGGGTTTGCAATCTGCATTTTTGAGACCTAACATAATCATTACACGAGGTGATAGAGATCAAAATATGTATATTTTTATCCTATTTAAATTTCACTATAGATCTTGATAGGTTTTATTTTCACCTATTGACATTAATAAGAGTGATGGGATGGCCTAAGTGACCTCTATAATATTCTTCTGCTAGATCTCTTTATCTCACTCCACTTTTCAAGGCTAGAAATCTATATTTATAGGTTTTCTTATTTTTAATAGTTAGAAGATATACAAGAAAAATGATACAAATAGAAAAAAATTCTTTGTAATTATTTTTTCTCTTTTTGAAGTTGTAAAAACTTGCTCAAGCCTTGCAATCATAAAATAAGTTTTTTGTTTTCACATTTCTCACCATTTCTATCATGCTATGTATTCTTTATCTTAGAATAAGGGTTTTGTGCATCTTATTCTTCCCTTACCACATTTTTTTAGGTTTTTTTACCTTCATGTAAGAATATTTTTTCCTCTTTTGAGGAGATGTATGTTGTCTATGTATTTTTTTGTAAGAACTATCTATGGATTCTAGCATTTAGGCCTATTTTGAGGTCCATTATGGTTACCTTTCTCCTTCTTAGTGACTAAAAAACCCATTACCTTCATACATGCTTGCAGGAAGTGGAAAAAACAGAGATTTGTGTGGGTTTGCAACCTTTCATAGGTTTCCTGTGCTATTATGAGAAAATAAATAAATAAATAAATTCTTGGGTGCATCACCATATTTCCCTTTTAGTTGTTTTCTTTATCCCTTTCATTATGAGTTATTAGAGTAGGAGTAGACATTATTTTTTGATTTATGTTGAGTTGGATCAACACCTACACTTAGGTTTAGAAAGGAATTGACCTTCTCTGGAGGTCTGATCTCAAGTTTAACAAGGTCCCACACTTGAGAGATTGTTCCCATTATGTATCTGAAATATTAAACCAAGTTCAATAAGGGTACAATTTCAAGAGACAAAAATAAAGTTGTGTAAGCATACACCTTTCCTAACTAAATACCAATCTATACTTCTCCATATCATGGATCCATACAATAGACTAAGCCACCATGTAAGTGGTTCCCTTATCCATCCACCATAACTATATAACTGATAACCACAATCATGATCTACTATATTAGTGGATCCTTATCCCACATGGTCTAAAGTGTCTATAAAGATATGTGTCTATTTGAACCATCATTTTCTCCCCCCAAGGTATAAATGCATCCTCTCTATAACATATCTTGTGGCTGCATATCTAAAGCTATAAATTTTTGTCCCTATATTGGATAATGTTGGATGCACTTAACATCCTCCATGACCATTAGGAGATCCCCTCTAGGAAAGTAAAAGATGGACCTATGTGAGTCCTATTATTCCGTGAGTGCCATAATCACTCATTTTTTGTATGTAATATATAACAATATAAAAAACCAATAGAGTCCCATTGCCCTAAGATGGTCTTGCTCCACTAGCATTAAGACCTGATTATGACTTGGGTAACTATCAAATGAATATGTGCCCTCTCCCATAACTTAGGCCAATTTTTCAAAAACACATAACAAAACATAAAGATAAGTTAGTAATTATAATAAGGATATTAATAAAAAATCTACTAAAAACATCATAAAAAAATGACTCATAAATCTACTCTTAAACTTCATGAAAAGTATCTTGGGATGTCATTGCAATCCTTAGGACATAGATGAAAAATGGGCACCACCAGAAATGGGATGCCATTGCATTGGCCATACAATTGGGTAGCATGGGGTTGAGTGGACATACCCACAACTCTTGGATACTATCACAACTTGGACCCTAACATAAATATCAAATTCTATCATGATCTAGATGCCTCATTTTTACTAAAATTACTCTATAAATGGACCCAAGACAAGTTTTCAAACATGCCTCTTCGATAACAATTCCCTACACCACATTGGCTTGAAATATTTCTAGTTTTGAAGATCTATAGTCTTATAATCATTGCATTTTCACTCTTGTAATATCTTTCTATCCATTTTCAATTATCCATTACAGTAAAAATGAATAGTAGTGAACCATTATTCATGATATTTTGTTTCCAAAACATTAAATTTTCATCTCCCTCAACATACCCCTTTCATGGAAATGACCATAACTTGCAAAATATTCATCCTTTTTTGATGAAACTTTTACATATAGGCTCTCTTTGCACCCTCTTCCATATGGTATGAAATTTTCTCATTTCTTCATTGAGAAATATTTCAAATTGAGATTCTTTAGTGTATGTTCTTATTTATTTCATAGATCTAATCTCTGTACACTCTATTCTCTTCTACCATACGACTTGTTTGTAGTTATTATTTACCATTTTCTTAGGGAATATGACTCTAAATTTAGCTAGAGCTAAAACCCTCATCATTTTCACCAATATTCTCTTATCTTTTTTTTTTGATGTTGACTATCTCTTTCTTCCAAACAATATTGGGGGACATATTTTATCCTAACAATATAAATTATTGTCAGGCTTCCATATCATTTATCATTTGATCATGGCCTTTGAGTCAATCTATTTCATGGCCTCCAAACCATATCGTGTTATTTTCCATCCTTTGAGATAAAATTATTTTAAATTTAGATAGAGCTAAAACCCTCATCATCTTCACCAATATTCTCTTATCTTTTTTTTTTTTTGATGTTGACTATCTCTTTCTTCCAAACAATATTAGGGGACATATTTTCTCCTAACAATATAAATTATTTCCATGCTTCCATATCATTTCTCATTTGATCATGGCCTTTGAGTCAATCTATTTCATGGCCTCCAAACCGTATCATGTTATTTTCCATCCTTTGAGATAAAATCATTTTCATGGCCCCTATAAGCCATATATTTTTATTACTTTTAGACCTAAATCCACTTTGTATAAATCACCTAGTAACATAGTGCAATATCCCAAGTGGTTGAAACATTTTCTCTTCGATTCCTAACAATAGAGGATGCTAGTTCGATGGTCATATATGTAAAATTACATAAAACATTTTTATATGTCTATAAAAGAGTTTCATTCCCCTCTATGCCTAGTTCAAACACACTTCTCTCACATTTAGGTAGGAAATTTATAAGTTTATCTATGTGGGATTCCTTCTCCCTATATGCACTTATGTATCCTACTCTTTTCTCTTTTGTGTAGCTATATAGATGTTTCTTATCCATGTATGTGGAGATGCACCACCTTCTCTCACATTTATGAAAACACCCTATACCTTCTCTTCAATATCAATAGGTACATTTTTTTGAGTGTAAACATGATTTTCCTTTGAACAAACATTTCTTTATATTTTTATATAGGGTATACATATATATGTTATTAGATTATGATTATGATGCACTAATTCTTATTTTTACGACATGATTTCCATAATACATTTGTTTTATAGGAAAAGGGGTTCTTTAACATACTTGATTTACATGGTTTTCTTTGACATATTTGTCTTATAGGTTATATTTTCTTGATAAATCTAGATCTTGGATTTTGGGAATATGAAGGTTCTACATATATATACATGTTGCAACAATCCTTTTCATATATATATCTATACATTCTATATTTAATTCAATTTAATTTTAACACTTTTCTATATATACTTTAGCATAGAGCTTTGCTAAATTGGGGGTAAAATATAGAGTTAAAAATTTGCATGCATATGAGCACACTTTAGTAGCATATTTTAGGTCACATTAAACCAATATACTAATATTTTTTCCTCGCTAACTTTATAAACTTTAGTTGTGGTATCATTTTCTCCTATTATTATGGGCCTTTGATACCTTTTAAAAATTGGATTCTAAAGAAAGCATGACATGTCATTGTCACAAATTTATCTCTTGATAATTAAAAGTTTAAACACATTCAATTCCCCTTTCTACTGATTAAATATCCTAGTGTTGTGACATATTCCATCAACTCCTCTTATTTCAGCTACAAATAACCCTTCTCAAAGCCATTTTATTTTCTAATCTCTAATCTCTTAATATATGTAATTACTTTCCCCACTCTCTTAGATGTTATTATTAGTTTATCCTCTATTTATTGTGGGCTCATCATAATGTATCAACATATTTTTTTTTCTAGTCAAAGGCCATAGGTTTGAACTTGTGTTGAAATTAGAATTATGTATCAACATCCAGTTAGTTTTCTCTTAAATAATTTATTCCATGCTCTTCATTCTGATATCAAGTTCCAAAATATATCACTTTACTTCTCAAATTTGCTACTATACTAGATTTATTGTGGGAACTTTTTGATTTTTGAGATTTTGATTACTAACAATATTCTTTAAATCCCATTTTATTGTGACGAATACCTTCCCATCTTGGCTCCTTACTCCCATTTGAGGATTTACCTATTTTTTTATCCTTCTCTTCTTCTCAAAGACAACAAATTCTTGATTTCTATTTTAGGATGAGGATGAGCGCTGGGCGGGAGAGATGATTTGAATTTTCTGGGCGGCAACAAGAGGTTGGTCCAAAAGATGTTGGTTCTGGACCAGGGGATGACCTTTCTGGGGATGTGGCAGGTGAGAATGTAGATGAGGAAAAGGAGGGAGCAGTGTCTGAGGACTGGGGCCTAGAGAAAGGAGGGGATCCAGGTGGAAAGGTCAAATTTGAAGGTAAGTGTTCCCCTAACTCTTCATCAAAGGATGGGGCTTGTGGGTCCGGATGCCTTGGAAACCAGGCTGAGGAAAAAACTCTTAGGGATCATTCACGGGAGAATCCTAAGAAGAAGTGGGTTTCACTTTTTGGAACTAAGCTGATTGGAAAATCCATTTTTCCCCCGGTTAGTAATATCTCATCACCGGAGAGTGGGAAGTTTGCCATTTTGATTCCTAATCCTATAATAGACCATAACACATCTCTAATGGAGTCATCTTTGGTTGGTAAATTTATGGGTCCATGATCAAATATTGATGTGGTCAGGGACTTTGTGAAGAAGAGATGGAGAGTTAAAGGACAAGTAGCGGTTGTGGCTCTACCTAAAGGCTTCTTCTCTTTCGCTTTTTCTTGTGAAGAAGATAAACTTGTAGTTTTTTGTGGGGGCCCTTGGGTTATTGGAAAGTCATCTTTGGAAATTGGGAAGTGGTCTCCAAAAATGAACTTCTTGGATGATGCATTTGATGCAGTACCTGTCTAGGTGTGTTTACCTGGGTTACCACTAGAGTTTTGGAATGAGGATGTGTTCAAAGGGATTGCTAGCTCCTTCGGGGAACTTCTATCCATTGAATCTATGACCTCATCCAGAAAGAGGCTAGTTTTTGCTAGAATATGTGTGGGGGTTACCCAGTCCTCAGATCTCCCTTCGTCGATTGAGATAGTTTCAAAACTTGGAAAATGGACCCATAATGTAGAGTTTGAGACTTTACCCTTTGTGTGTTTTACTTGCAAAAAAGTTGGGCATTGGGCGAAGAGATGCCCGAATAACAAGCTTAAACTCAATGAAAAGGTGGCTCCTAAGGAGGCTAAGATGTGGAAGGTTAAATCAGTGGAGAAGCCTCAGGAGGAGGAGAAAAGTGCTGGGTTATTTAAGGAAGGACAAATAGCTAGCGGAGAGTGTAACTTCAGCTTGGAAAAAAGGAAAGTTGTGGATTCGTGCAAAGGATTTGAAAGCTTTGCAAATCCTGAAAGTGAGATTAAAGGTCTTGAAAGAGAAGAGGTCGATTTGAGAACCAAGGCTTCCTAGGAGGTGGATGATATAATAGTAGGAGGGATGGATGAAAAACAAAATGTGATCCTGAGTGTTATCCAAGATTCAATAATTGATAGTCTAGAGGATACTTCTCGCTCACACCAAAGCTTGGAAAGGGGGGAAGAGGTCTTTGAGAGGTTGGGGGAGTCTAACTCTCCAGGTCAACATAGTTCTCCGGAGATAGTGAAATCTACTTTTGGGAAATCAGCTGGATCTCCCAAGGGGGGGAATGAGGATAGCAATACCCTATCACATAGAGTTGCTGCAACAAATGTCTTTATGGATGGGAAAGAGTTTATGGGCTTAGATGATCTAGAACTAGAAGAGGAAAACCTATACACTAAAGTTGAGAAGAAAAAGAGTAAAAATGGGAATAATACAATGGGGGTTTCTACAAGAAATAGGGCCAAAGCGGATGTGGGAATGCCGAAAGGTTCAGGTAGAAAATAAACTAAATGGAACAGAGAGCAGGAGTGTATTCAAAACATTGCGGATGGAACTCATAAAACCATCCTAGATTTATGTAGAACTCCATCTAAAAAATGAAAATTATGTCATGGAATATTTGGGGACTAAACAGTTCCCATAAATAGGAAATTTTGCATAATTTTGCTAGAGATCATAAGCTGGATATTCTAATCATTTAGGAGACTAAAATGTCCAGAGATCGTGTGGAGATGATTAAGATTTTTAAGAATGGTGGTGTGCAGGGCTGTATTTTAGAAGGTGCCTCTGGGGGCTTGGTGACCTTTTGGAATCAGAACCGTATTCAAGGTACTCCAATTCTGGGAGATACTAACCATGTGGCCACCCGATTTAGGAATATTAGAGATGACTTCAGTTGAATTTTTTCTAATATTTATGCGCCCAACAATAAAACTGCTAAAAGGAATTTTTGGAAAAAACTTTAGTTTTTTAGGTCCTGCTTTCTGAATGAGAACAAGATCATCATGGGGGATTTTAATACACCCTTGCTGGAGTCTGAAAAATTTGGTGGATCTCAGATTCAGTTGGATAGTAAGTTGTATTTGATGAAATTTATCAATTCTCAATGCTTGCATGATATGGACCTCAAAGGGGCCACCTACACTTGGTCTAATAGGAGAGCTGGGAATAAACTCATTCAGGTTAGGTTTGACAGAGCTCTAATTTCAGATAATTGGCTGAAGGAATATTGTTGTTCGTTAAATGCTCTCTCCAGAATTGGCTCAAATCATTTCCCTATAAGTTTTATGGCTGAATCTGTGTTAGGTAACAGGAATTTTCCTTTCAGATTTGAGAAAATGTGGCTATCTCATCCTAAAATTTTTAATTGCATTCATGAGTGGTGGAACATAAATGTTAGTGGTACTGCCATGTTTAGAGTGGCTAAGAAACTTGGCAAAGTCAAATCTAGGATTAGGACCTAGAACAAGGAGGTTTTTGGGGATATCTTTGAGTCAAAAGCTTCCATTCAACATGACTTAAGGGATATTCAGGACTGTATCCAGAGATGGTTATGTTGGGGATACCCTCCTGAAGGAAAATGAAATTCTCTAAATATCATAATATTATCTCGAAGGAAGAGGATTATTGGAAACAGAGATCTAGATGTGCTTGGCTTGCTGCTGGGGATAGGAATACTAGGTTTTTTCATTTGACTACCATGAAACATAGGGATTCTAATCGAATTTCCTATATTATGAAAGATGGGGTCAAAATTGAGAGAGAGGAAGAGATTAGAGGTGAAGCTATTCAGTTCTTTGCTGACCTTCTTTCAGCAGGTCAAGACTTGAATGCGGAGGCTCAAAAAACCCTTATTGAGGCCATACCTAATGCCTTGTATGATCATCATAATAAGCTCTTGACAACTATCCCTTCAAAGGATGAGGTTAGGAAGGATTTTTTCTCTTTTGAAGGCAATAAGGCCCCTGGCCTAGATGGTTTCCCAATGTTCTTCTTCCAAGTTTTCTGGGAAATTGTTGTTGATGATATAACGAATGCTGTTAAAGAATTCTTTGGGGCTAGGAAACTGCTGAAAGAGCTCAATGCTACCTTCATTGTCCTGCTACCTAAATTCCCTGGAGCTAACTCTTTTGATTCTTTCCGTCCTATTAGCTTATACAACTCTTTTTACATGATTATATCTAAAGTGATTACTTCTAGGTTGCTTGGGGTTTTCCCTATGCTGATCTCTCCCCAGTAAAGTGGCTTTGTTCCGGGCAGACAGATTTTGGATTCAATAATTACGGTTCATGAGAACATCCACTCCCTCAAAGTTTCAAAAAGCTAAGGCTTCTTGCTTAAACTAGACATGGCTAAGGCCTATGATAGGGTGGACTGGAAATTCTTGATTAAAGTCTTACAAGCTTTTGGGTTTTCTGAAATATTTCTCCAATTGATATGGGAATTGATCCCTATGATGAGCTCCTCGGTGATTATAAATGGGTCTCCTTCCGGCTTCTTCAAAGTTTCAAGAGGGGTTAGACAAGGGGATCCTGTCTCCCCCATTCTTTTCACCCTTATGGCTGAAAGCCTTGGGAGGATTATGCATAAAAAGTGACTGAAGGAAGGCTGAAAGGTCTAAAACCCTCCTTGAAAAATCTGGTCTGTTCACACCAGCAATTTGTGGACGGCACGATGCTGATGGGAAGTGCTACTGTTGGTGAAGCCCGGGCTTTAAAGAGTTTCCTTGTTCTTTACGAGGAGGGCTCGAGGCAAAAGATTAATCGGACTAAAAGTTCTCTCTATTTTTTCAATACCCCTGAGCACAGACAGAGGAAGATTGCTAATATCCTGGGCTGTGGTGTTCATCCCCTTCCTTCAACTTCTTTGGGCCTTCCCTTAGGGTCCAAACCTCCGGATTCCTTCTAGGTTTCTCTGGTCGATAGATTCAATAGGAAGTTAGCTGGTTGGAAAGGAACCCTTTTGAGTCAAGCCGGTAAAGTTCTATTACTTAAGGTCCTTCTACAAAATCTGCCCGTTTATGTTCTCAGTTTGTTCAAGATTCCAACTAAGTTTGCTGATATTATTGAAAAGATCCAAAAACGGTTCCTCTGATTGGGGGTTGAGGAGAAGAAGAGAATCTCGTTGGTGGCTTGGGAGAGAGTGTGTAGACCCAGGAAGCTTGGAGGCCTTGGTCTTAGAAGTATCATAGTGTTTAATAAAGCTCTCCTGGCTAAGCAAGTTTGGAGAACTTTTGTGGACATTCGGGATTGGAATTCTATTTGGCGTAGCAAATACTTGAGGGAGGTTAATTCCCTTCAAGATTTCCTCAACTCTCAGAACCTTCCCTCTGGTTCTTTTCTTTGGAACAACACCATTAAAGCTAGAGACCTAGCTGGTAAAGAAGCTTTTTGGAAGGTGGGTGATGGACAAAAAATTTGGTTCTGGGAAGATAAGTGGATTGGCAAGGAGTGTCTGTGTAATAATCCTATCTATAGTATTTATACGGAGGACTGCAAGTCCAGGTTTGGTTGGTTGGTTGGGGATTATTTGAGGAATGATCAGTGGGTTGAGATCTCTTCTATCAATCAAGATATTAAACCTCTATAGGTTCTTCTTAACTCTATTATGATTAACTCTCAAGGGAGGGAGGACACTCTGATCTGGAAGCTTTTTCCCTCTGGTACCTACTTTGTCTCTTTTGTTGTGGCTTCTTGTTACTCTGGCATTGATGTCCCTGCTTGGGATAAGGTGTGGGTGAACAACCTTACTCTAAAAGTTAATTTGTTTGTTTGGATCCTTCTTCAGAATAAGCAACTTACTAATGATAATCTTCATAAGAGGGGGTTCTCTTTTCCTAACAGGTGCTATTTGTGCTGTGTTGAGGCTGAGACCTCTTCACATCTATTTCTTCTTTGTCCATTTTATCATGCCATATGGAGTAGGATTCTTTGAATGTGGGATCTCAGCTAGGTTTTTCCTGGAACTATTGTGGATTTTTATAACCAATGGAAGGCCCCCTCAAAGAATTGGGCCCTGAATCTACTGTAGAATTATATCTTTCCTCACCTTTCCTGGGGCATCTGGAAAGAATGAAATAATAGAATATTTATAGATGCTTCTCTCTTAGAGGAAGTGATGTTTGGTAAGATTACTAGAGCTGTGGTTGAAAAATTTAATCTGCTTAACAAGAAGTTGAAAGGCAAAGGAAAGGTCAATATGCAGGAGTATTCTTGTAGAATTATGGGAACCTGGAAGATTAATGTGGATATGTTCAATATGTCCAAAAGTATTAAGGATCCTAGAGAGGGAATATGCTGGAGTCTTCCCCCCCTGGCTGGGTCAAAATCAACTTTGATGGCGCCACCAAGGGAAATCCTGGGCCTGCCGGGAGTGGAGGGGTGATAAGGGATGAAAATGGTGCTTTTATTGTGGCTGTTGCCGTTACTTTAGGCACTAAGACCAACCATGTGGCTAAAGCCTTGGGTGTTTTCCAGACCTTGAATTTGGCTAGCCAATTAAGGTATAAATATGTTTGGATTGAAGGGGACTCGAACAATATTATCCAATGCTTAAAGGGTCGCCAAAAACCCTCATGGTCAATACAAAATTGGATAGATCTCTCTAAGGAAATAATTAATACCTTTGAGAAAAGTTTCATAAAGCATGTCTATTGCGAGATAAACACAGTGGCAGATTTCTTCGCCAACAAAGGTGTCAAGGCTTCGAATAAGGTGATTTGGCAAGGGTAGGATGAGTTGGAGGCTGATGTCAAAGCTCTGATAACGTATGATCGTATCCACCGGTAGGTGCAATTTCCCATTCCTTCGAATGATGGCTGACTGTCCTCCCCTGCAGTCTCGGGACTGCGACTTAATTATTATTTTGAGTTGGCCGAGGGATAATTATCTCATCCCCCGGTTGCATGTGATTTTTTTCACATGCTTTCTGGGCATTTTAGTTGTTTGTTTCCACAGGGTTCTGGACTATTCCTTTCTTGCTGGTGGAACGATGGGTGGCGAAAGTCACAGAGTGGAACTGATTAGCAGTGCACAATTGAAGAGCAATCCTAAGCTATAGAAGAAGCTAGAGAATGGTGGCATTACTATTTTTATTGAAAAGCTCCATGGCTGGGACCCAGAGGTAACTAGGGTTTTTGAGAAAGATTGGAATAATGGTGAGATTAACCTATTTGGTAGACATGTTATTATCAATGAACAGTTGATTGCTGAGGTAACTGGCCTATCTACGAAGGGTATAAAATTCTATAGGGACAAGAAGCAGTCTGATGAAGCGGTCAACAAGTTCCCCAAGTCGGGGGCTGAGAAGGAGGAATTACGTAGGACCTCCAGAAGCTACTTCGACACAGATAGTATTATTTCTCATTAGAGGAGGGTTTTGAATGTGTTGATGGAGTATGTCACTTTGGATGGGTGTTATACTAGAGTCTTTGGGTATCACTTCATCCTGCTGAATCATTTTAGGCACCAAGTTAGGATATCGTTTCCTTTTTATCTAGTTTCTTCTCTGAATACTAGTCTGAAAAATCATAGACACAACCCTATTAGGTATCCTATCCTTCATGAAGGTTTTCTTGTCCTTATTTATGATCATTTCAAAGCTATGTCGGCTCTGCCTCCCCAGTCGCCTAAGGTCAGGGTTGATGACAAGGACAAGGGTAAACCTAGGGATTCTTCTTTGAAAAAGGGCAAGCAAAATTTTTTGGAGGACCCCTCTTATGATGTTAATGAAGAGGACCTGTAGTCGGAGTCATTGTCTTAGTACTCCAGCTATCCTGCGATAGACAAAGAAGAGAGATCCCGCTTCCCTATGGACCTCAAGGCTGGGGATCATTATTTTAAGGAGGAATGAGAATTTCCCATTGATGTGCTTGCTATTGCCCACAATGGGGTGGTGGATAATTTTAGGGTCATGAGATGGGCGTTCTTCGAAATCAAGGAAATTAAGTTAAACCAAAGAGCCATGAGTAGCAAACTAGAGAAAGCCATGGAGGACAATAAGAGAGGCAGTGGAAGTGGTTGGGCTACTGGGTTGTGGATGAAAGAGGAGAAGAAGTATATGGTGGAATTCCTCAAGAAAATGGTGGAGGAATTAGAGGATTTCAAAGGAAATCATGATGGTAAGCAGGCATATATGGAGGAGCAGTTGAGGAACATGAAAATTTCTCTCCACAAAGTGCTGATTATGAACCATAAAATTTTAAAATCAACCACACAGACCATGAACACCATGGTGGAAAATCTGGAAAATCCCATCAGGTTAAAACTGTTGTGTTTTTGGACTTAGACAATGAGAAGGGCAGATGGATATCGGGGGACCAAGTAACAGGACCAGAGCTAATTTGAAAAGGAAGGTAGACCAAGCGTTAGTCAACATCCAGGAGATCAAGAAGTCTGCTCTCAACATGAACAATCTGGAGCAGGAAGCGCATAGATTCTTCGAAACCTGGCCTAGTGGCCGGTTGTTTTGTGGTTTTTTGTCCTTACTGCCCTGGTTTTGTTCTGTGTTTCTCTTTGTGGGAAGTGTCCTATTTTTTGTCTGTGCTCTGTTAATGATTTATCTTACGCTTTCTTACTGTTAAAGGTTTCAGGTTTCCTCTAAAACCTGTTTGTTCCATAATCAAAAAAAAATTCTTGATTTCTTCTTCTAAATCCATTTTTTTGTGGGAAATACTCCTTCCCTCGGTTTCCCCACAATCATTTAGGGATTTTTCCATTTTTTCTCCTTCCCTCTCTTTTGGTAGGAAATTTCTCTTCTACTCTACCCTCTAAAAACCCAAGGAGTATTATTCCTTCTAATAATACTTGAGATTTTAGTTTGATTGTTCCCCTTTCCTTCTTGAGGGAAATGATCATTCCTTTCTCTTTATTTCAATATTATTAGATATTTTTACCATTTATTATAAGTACAATTTTTTAAAAAATCCTTATCACTCTCTTATTCTTTGACAATATTTTTGGTTCCATATTTTTTTTATCTACACACAACATAGAAGAATATTCTTTTATGTGACTATATTGTATTCTAAATATTATATTTAACTCTTAGATCTAAGCACATTTGGACAAGTGCACACACTCAAAGTCCATTTTTTATTGCATATTGATGTTGAAAAGCTTAATAGGGGTACGCCCATCTTAGTAAGATTCTATATAGTCACACCCTTTTCCCGATCCTAAATGTAGGTATAACATTTAAAATGGTTTGATGTGAAAAATATTTCTTCTAGCAATCAACAATTTTATCTCTTGTTGTTTTAATGAATTCCTTAAATCTCTTTTATGTTATTACAAATTCCCCATGTTTTATTGGTTCTTTCTCTCTATTATTTTATAATTTTTTAGGTTGCTAGAAAATAATTTATATTTTTTATACACAAGGGATTGATCTACACTTGTATATATGTCATCAAAGCCACATCATCATAGTAGTTGATAATTAATCATTCCTTCTCCTTATAATAATCTTTACTTAGCATTTTTTCTTGTCTACCTGCTAAGATTAGGTTCCACCTTCTTGTCCCCTTTTAAAATACCCTTAATAAGATATAATCTATCAATTCCTAATATTTCATTTAGCATAATCTCACTTCCAATTTTTAGTTCCTAAAGTATTGATAATTGATCATAGTCTATTTATTAAGATAAGTTAAAGAATATAATTTAAGTAGGAAATATTAGTATTCTATTGAAAAGAGTAAAATGATCAAGTAGTAAATCATATCTTTCACAATGATTGTTTTATTTTTATTTTTTGTTTAGTAAAAGGAAATGACGGTTTCTTTCAATAAAGTAATTGAAATAGAGGTTAGTAAACTAAAAATGTATTGACATTAAGTAGAGTAGTTTTCATTTTCCTCAATTTGACTAGCCAACCATGAATACTTAATAATTTTACTTCAAAATATGAGGCATAAATTTTTCTATAGGAATAATACCTAGTAATTTTCATGTATCTGTAATTATATTAACATTCTATCCAAGATATATGATTTCATTGTTGCTTAATAATCAACACTAAATAAGTACAATTCTAGGTCCAACATGAGAATGAAAAATTTGAGAGCTTATTTATAAGATAAACTTCAAGTTATCAAAATATTCCAAGTTAGGGCCTTCATTATTAACTAGAATTAAAATTCAATAAAATAATAGAAACTAGCTCAACTACTTATTTCTCTTCTTCTTATGTTTTATTTTTATCTCTTCCTCCCAATCATTCAAGTCTGAACTTTTGATTTTGATCTTTAATATATATATATAATACTTGTCCTCTCAAATACATAGTGTAAGCTCTTGAGTACTCTTTACATGTGCTTCAAAATCCATTAGTAAATTATCATTATTTTTGATAAATTACTGTTCCCTGATTTTTAGCTTTTAGCTGAAATCAGGTTTAGTGTTTATTCTTTTTGTGTTGTTCGTTTAAACATTTAAAAGATAAACCATAAGTATGCTAAGTTTAGTATGCATGGAAAAAGATTGTCAGATGAAACAAATTACATTTTTTCATTCCAATGTTGCAATTATAGGAAATGACAAAAGAGAATCATATGTATACAAATGTAATATTTTATTGATAATCATGAAGTGTACATGTCCCTCACAAGCCAAGGGACTAACTTTAATTTACTTTTGATTTGTCCTCTTGCCCTGCTGCTACCCCCAAGCTGCTTGTGTCCTTCCCAGCTCCGTAGTGCTCCTAGCTCCTGCATCTAGAAAAACAATGATATTAGAGCAATTCTCTAAGAAATGAAAGATCTCAAACCTTACATACACACCTACCTATGCATGTATAAACTGATCCATAAGTGCATTAAATAAGCATGCAAACCTTGGATGTCCTAGAAAACAATTAAGTCATCAAACACATCCAAAATATGCATCTATTTTCTAACTTTTTTGCTTCATGTGCAAATTTAGGACAAGTTTGGTTACTGTTCTGATTCAGTTAAATAAAACATGTGGGGTAAATGTGGCTCCCACGAGGGTAGAGCTCAACATGCTTTGAAAGAAATAGGAAATTGAGCAACTTGATCAAAGATATACCTGTTATTAATGCATTAAATCAATATGGAATCACACCAGTTGATCAAATTTCATTATCAGATTCAAAAGATGCATCAAGTTCAATTATGCATCTCTTAAATAATGACGAAGCAATCCAGAGTACTGTTAGGTCCCTCTCACCTTGACCCTATTGGAAAACCACACATCACATAGGACGGTGAGCTTTTAGGTCACCGACATAGGGGACATGTGTCTGCCCACTAGGATCAAAGTGAAGAGACAGTTTATGTGTTACACATGATCAAAAGGTAAACAAATGTTGTGGAGATCAGATAGAAAATTTTAAGGAGGAAACAAGCATTGTTATGGAAACCATGAAGGTTGAGATAGTAAGATGTATTCTCATGTCATGCAGGACAACAACAAAGACAAATGTCTTTTGACTTTACTGAAGGAAAACAAGAAATGGTCACAAGAGATTACATGACAGATGAAGAAGAAAGGAAGGGTAGTATAAATTTTCAATTGCCCTGTTCGGTGTCACATAATGATCAACTTTCATCTATATTTTCTTGAGTTGCTCATACCCAAGGATTACCTCCACAAGTGATATGCAGTTGACAATAACTTTATTGATGGAAATGGAGAAGCAGTCAAGTTTCACAACTTACAAAGTGTAACTTTTAATGGGCATGAGATATTGTCACCATTGGTTGCACAATCTGTTGTTTTGAAACAATGAAAATGATAGAAATTTAACAACAATGAAGAAAGCAATGTGGAGTTATGAGCATGAGGAACAACCACTAAACTTCAAATCAATACAATCAAAAGAAATGAAAAGGAGCAGTCATCATGTATCAAAAGGTGGTACTTCAAGCTTACTACTTTCATCAAATGGGCACATATGGTTGAAGAGGGACTTTCATATGATAGCAAATCACCAAGTGTGAAGACATTTAAGGAGGCAGTCATGAATGCATGCTACAGGGCAACAAGGTCCAACAAGTATGGGTTGTCATTATTTTCTAGCGACCTGTGTTATGGTGCTCTCCCATATTTTTAAAAGGTTACAAAAAAGATGAAAATAAATAAGAAAAGTAAAAACCTGATGTGGGCTGCATGAACTATAAAGAAAATGAAATCACTGGTTATTTGACAGTAGATGAGAATGACAATGAATGTAGTGAAAGGAGCAGAGCGACGATGATGACAGGGTAGGTTGCAAGGGTTGTAAAGGTGACAAGAGAAGTAAGTGTTGGAGGGAAGCTAAGCCTATTTCTTTTTCTAGAGGGAGAAGCATGTCTAGAGAAGGTGTTCAGATTCACACAATTTCATGAGATTTGGATGGACAACATGTGGGCATGGTCGAAGGAGGGGTACACAAAAAATAAGTAGGAGCAGAAGTAGTAGCATAGCAATGCCAAGAAGTAGCAGTGAAGAATTAGGCTGTCAATTATTTGATGGGCTATGTTGTACCCTCAACACACACACCCCATTTGGAATGAGGACCCTCTTTTCTTTTCTTTTGCCTTGCCGGGTCATTCTGTCACCACCTCATTTTGTGTGCCCCATTTTGGTGTCCTTAGTGGTCAACATTTTTCCAAGGTTTCATCTTAAGTTGACCGTGTTTCATCCCCTCCATTTTGGCTAAGTCCTAGTGCCTTGCAGACTCTCCTTGGCAGTTTGCTTCTGCTAGCGGCCTTGGGGCCTGGCGGGCCTGGCTCGCCAGGTTTCCCCTGGGCATTTTCCGTTTTGACCAGTGGAAGGGTCCCGCCTTCCCGAGCCCCGGGCCCCGGTTCCTTGTTTTCTACCATTCTAAACTTGCCAGTGATTTGGACTGCTCTCGTCTGCATAGGGTTCGGCCCACCGGACTTTCGTCCCTAGAACTCTATTCCATTTTCGCCGTCTCCAACGGAAAACCTGCGGCGTCTTTCTGCCCTCTGGGCTTCGGGCTTCCTTTTTTCATCGGCTTCCAAAGTGCATTTTGAAACGACCGTCGGGTTGCGTCATTCTGGGCTCCGGGCCCTAGACCTCCTGCTGCCGTCCGTGAATTTGACCAACCCAATGGCCGATCGTACAGGCATTCAATGGGGCCATTAAATGCATGTCTGGGTATAAATAAAGGGGCCAACTTGTCATTTTCATTTGTCAGGTTTTCCAGAAGAGATCAGAGTGCTTGCGAGGAGATCAGTGCATCCATCGCCCACCACCCTGGTGTCGAGATTGTCGTTTGACTATCCTTAGTGGATTTCACATCCTCCCCCATCAGACTTTTGAGGTAGGTTTTCCGTCTGCACTCCCAAGAGGTTTTTTATGATTTTACGCTTAAAATAACAAATAAACATGGGCTAAAAATGCATTTAATTGATAAAACATGACAAAACCTATGAAACCCATGTCTTCAAAATTCAAAAAACCTCCAAAATGACCTCCTAGGATCAAACTGGAACTTAACCTCACTGCCGCCATTCTTCGTGCGGCGAATTCTACTGGGGAGGCATCATAAGCGACTGCTTCCACGAGCAGTTTATGAATGTGAAGAAGAGCTCTAAGTTTTACATGACCTCCTATCTGGTCTACTCACTGGCTGAGCAGAGGCAATATAGTGGACTATTTGTGGCACCCGATGAGGAGCCGAGTCAAAGATTGAAGGTCTGTGATAGATATCCCCAGCTACAATTCAGAAACTTCAAAAAGGAGTACTGCAAGGTGAATGAAACCTTCATCAGCCACATCATTAGATTGCTCAGAGGGGATTTTGAGAGAAGGGTCTCTCATAGTGCTCGGGCATTCTTGAAGCAGTATGCCTTGTTATTTTTACAGTACCCCAAATTCACATATATTCGCACCCATGGTTTCACGGAAAGGCCGAATAAACTGCCCCAGTACCCCAATGACCGGATCATATTGTTAGAACTTTCTTGGTAGCTGCAACATATACATTCAGTCCTCAACGGTAAACACTTGGTAGGGATCCATTATCCCTTAACCTTCAGTCAGGGGATGTATAAATTGCAAACTTCCCAGTGTGCTGGGAATTCTGAAAAGGAATTGGCAGAGTACCATTTCCACCTATAGACTGCTCACCCACAGATGGACCCATATGGGCATATAAGAAAGGCACTGGGACCAGGGTATGCCCACCTACATCATGTTGAATATTTCTGCCCAGATTTTCAAGACGACAAGGAGGTGTGTGCAAGGCATTACATGCGGATGACCACATACTTTGTAGGAAGGGTGCAACTGTTTCCCATACTAGATTAGGTCGAGGAGGACGAGAGCACCGTCATGGACCCCAGGTACACCACAATTGCTAATTTTCCATTGCCAATGATAGATTGGGAAGAACAGGAGTTGATGACCTTGATATTGTAACTAAACCATTTATGGCTTGTACCAAAGAATGGATTGATGGACAAGTAGCCTGATTAAAGCAATAAGGGGTTGTCCTGACATATGAAGGGCTCAAGAGTGAGCCTAGTTCCATGGATGATGTCGCCGCTACAACTTCAACAGGTGGCACATCCAAATATCCTCCAATCACAAGATTAAAGAAGAGGAAAGGGAGTGAAGCAGAGTAGTCTCCAGACCCCAAAGTTTATTCAAGAAAAGACTCAGGAGGCTCACTCTCTAAGAGGCCCAGGTGGACGAGAAGCGTCGCAGAGCAGCCACCAATTCAAGAAGATCCCCTTCAAGAGGGTGAGGCAGGAAAAACAGATCATCCAAGACCTCCTCCAGCTCTCCCTGCCTCCGCCACCCTTCTACCTATTTCCTATACCATGGTTGCCACATCCCCACCTGCGGTGGACATCTCAGTCCATCTCGCCTCCTCTCCCCTGGCTGGGCCCATAATAATGGTTGACTCTTCCTCTGCCGTAACTACTCCGCCTTCCTCTGCTGCCATGTCACCTACTACATCACTCCCATTGGCAGCAGTGACAACACCAATTCCTACACTAGCATTACCGAAGGCTTTCTCGTGACACATGCAGAATGTCCCCTCTAAAATTTCTTAGATCTTTCTGGATCCCACCATCCAAGCTGACGTATCCAAGCTGACGTAGCGCGGGTCCTTGCTAGTGCTACGCCTTTGCAACCTCCAACGGGACTGCCAACAATGGAAGCCACAATGTTAATTTATGAAGAATGGGAGAGGCGAGAGAAAGAAGCCTCGAAGGCAATGGAGGAGGAAGCCAATCAGTACCATGAACACTTAGAGTATGAACACCGAAAAATTGATAGGGTGGTCTACGAAGAAGAAGGAACATGGTCTTCTGAAAGTGGAGACGAGGAGGAGGGTACAGGTGGTAGAACTATTGTACAGACCTTCGATGATGATCTCAAAGAGGAAATGGCCAGAAAATTGAAGCAGAATGATGAAGAGGTAGAAAGGCCACTGCCTAGAGAAGAAGATCAAGAAGGTGACAGGGCAGCAGAAAATGTGGAGCTTCCTACAGGAGAACAACAAGAGGATGTGTCATCTCCTCATAGAGAAGAAGGAAATGTGGAAGAGGACAAGTCAGAGGAGCATGTACATAAGGATGAAAAAACTGAGGAAGGGAAGGGGAAAGGAATTGAGATAAAAGAAAGTCCCCGGGAGTGATTTCCTACTAAGCCTCCTGTCAAGCGCCGCATGTTCATCCAAGACTCCAATGAGGAAGAAGGAGACAAAACTAAAATGGAGGAAAGGGCTCCCATAGGTGAACAAAGGGATATCCAAACAAGGGAAGCTGAGGGTGATGGAGAATCGCCCAAGGGAAAATCCACTATGCCCGAATGGTTGGAGAAGTAGCTTGAAAAGAAGACTCCTGCCCCAAAGGATCCAAGAGAGAGGCTAGAGGCTATCCTAGCCCGGGCACAGATCTCAACCAGGAAGGAGAAGAAGCCCAAAGTTAGATCCAAGGTAACGATGGATGCTTTTGGATTCCAAACTGTGCAAATAGCAACACCGGTGGTAGGCCAAGAAGGAGTAAGCTATAATGTCTCCACCATTAACTTGGGAACTGCTACTAGAGAATAGAAGGTGGAGCACCTCGAGGAGTCAGTAGCTATGGTGGTGCACCTAATACAACAAGATAAAGTCTCAAAGGATGAGCTTAAAGGATAGGTAGCCTCCTTGACAGATTACATCCAACAATGGTCTTCAGTTGAAGACATGCCTGCCACATCCATGGCTCCACCCCAACTGCTGTCCAAGGAACAAATTGACAAACTGGAAAAGAGAAAGAACTTGGAAAAAACTACAGAGAGCTGGTTCCGACAGGTCCTATACATCAAGAACATGGGTATCAGTTGGGCTGTTCAAATAGCCAACAAGTTCCTGGATTTACAACAATCTCTCGAGAATACAAGAAGGCTCTGCTATGACTTCCTAGCAAGTTACGAGTCCACCTATCCAAAGATCGAGGCTATCCTCTGACTACCAAGGATGACATGGGAAAATGAGCTCACGTTCAAAAGGGATGATCATTGGCTAGTGGATGTGTGGAAGTGGGACTTTGATAATTGGAAAGAAAGGTTGGAGCAGGTAATTGATAAAGTGGATCCAGATATTGAATGGGTCAAAGAAGTTAGGGCGGATTGTGCCCGATATTTAAGGCTAATGATGGGATATGACATACCTGTGGTGCAAGTAGATCTAGAGAAAATAAAGCCTCATTTCTAGAAAAAGATGGAGGATGGGATGCCAGATGAGATAACCACAACTTTCATGAGTTTTTCTGCCCATGCCTTCGCCCAGTCCGAATTGTTCAGGGACCACACCGCCAAATATGATGAAGATTGGAAGAGGCTTGAGGACAACTCCAAGGAATGGAGTTATCAAGTGCTGCGGTCCGAGATTCTAGAGGTCGAAAAACTCCAACCGGTAGTCCTAAAATTCATGGAGTATGTAGCTTTGAAGAAGCAGGAAGGAAACCCTATTTTCAGTGAAGAGCTTTTGAAGGAATAGCTACAACATAAAGAGCAATCAGTAAAGAAAAAATGCTATAGTGTTGTTACTAGAAGACAAAATAGGGATATGGAAAAAATTGTATTTTAAATTGTAATATATTGGGGGGAGGTAGAACCCTAGTTTGTAGTGAATCTTGGCCACACAATGAGATTAAATCTTGGCCATTCGTTCTACTTTTTGGGCACTATAAATGGGGGTCTCCTCTCATTGTCAAAGAGAGTTGAGTTGTTGTAAAGACACGCTGCAAAAATTTATAATGAAAATACATTGACTTGGTGCATTTTCTGAGTTCTTCACATGTTTCATGATTCAATCTCCATTGTTAGATGCTTTATTTAGATTTACATTGTTGTTTTAAGTTAGATTTAAATTTCTTGAGTAGATTTTAGTAATGTTGTTTCATGATTATAGAAATTTATGCTATGTTGATGCCTTCTAGTCCATACTTTTTGCTGTTTGCTGCTGGTAAATAGTATTGTAAAGTTATTCTGGATTGAAATTTGAAGCTGATTTTAAAATTTTATCTTTATTCATGCATAAAAATGGTGGATGAATGGTAAAATATCTGTAGGCCTTTGAAGAGAGCACATATTTCACGATATTGTAAGTTTCTTGGTTAAGTGGAATCTTGTTTCAAGGAAGTTTTCCATAGCAGAACCTCCATGATCACTATTCATAGTTAGTTGTAGATCTAGGAACTTTCCCTCTTCCCCGCTCTTTTTCCCTTTTTTTTAGAAACAACCTATGCTAAGGTTCATTGCACATTGTAAAGCCAAAACTTGAAGAAAACATTGAAGTTTTAGATTGCTGTCTGAACCTACAGCGAAATGCACCTTAACTCCCATCTCAAAAACTTCAGATTTTAAGATCCACTCCACATCTAGCTACGTAAGTACGCCCTATGATTACCAGAAAAATCACATCAAACATCAACTGAGGAGTTCCATGCAAGTCATGACTTGACACCCGAGAGACCTTGGGGAGATTTTCAGCAACTTGTTGTTGGAGATTTCCTTTCAAGAGAGGTAGTGCACAAACACATTGCCTATGTTGAGAAAGTGTGTAAAACACCCATCAACAAGCTGTAGATGAATTGTAATGCTACAATAGAGTGTGATTCTACCATTCCCATTGATGCACCCGAAAGGATAGAGCATGGTACTCTTAAAGGGAAATGTCAAATACAAGAGGTTTCTTCACAATGACAAACCCACTTTGGGGTTTTAATTTTCAAAAACATTCTACAGGAAAAGGAAGTGTATTTGCAAAACCCAACTCAGATGCTCATAGAAAAACACAATTTTGCTACAAATTGGAGCTTTCAAATTATACCCACACTGTACATTGGCATTGAATCATTTTACAACAAAATATGAGTTTTTCCTTCACAAATTAAGAAGACCCATCTAGGTTTATCATGAGAGGCTAATGCAGAAGCATTAAAAAATGGAGAGTATTCTACAAAAATGACAAATGGAAACCCATTTCATGCATTATTACAGGCCGTGGCTAAGTAGATCTCTATTTCTGCAAAATATAGAAAACCCACCTGGGTTTTTTTTAATGAAACACAACATTGCTACAAATTGAAGGAAAATGAAGAAACACCAAATTCTACAAGGGTTTTTTCCCCTTTTTTTCACACATAAATGTCAATATGAAATGGAGGCTAGTCTCACAAGCCATTTTTCTTCTACAGATCAAAAATGCATCTGGGTTGATAAAAAATTGCTAATACAGAGGAAAATTGAAAAGACATTATGGGGCTTTCGAGTGAAGCAAAGCTACATATAAAGATACCCTATTTCTATCCATGGCCGTGACCAAGAAGCATTTTTCTTCATGAAAACAACAAGAAAACAATATAGAGTGTCTTCATTCTCAAATGCAGAAAGAAAATAAGCATTTCATGCTTTATCTTAAGCTGGAAACTAAAACATGGCTTTCTTTTGCTCAAAATATGAAGAATGGAGTCAACTAAAAGCTTACCAGAGATTTTGTGTTTTTCCTTCAACTTGAAAGCATTTTAATGGCCTCCATTCGAGCTTCATAGAATCCATCATGGCGGCTGAGTGAGGACAAAGTAACCATAGAAGAAAATTTAGCAACATAAATCATCAAGAAACATGCTACAGGCTGCGGTTTTTGAGCTCAATATGGCTGGTAAAAGTGGTAAAACACAGTTTTTGTTCACAAAAAACATTTACCTACTATTTCCTATTGTTTTCATAATGAAACATGCCAAGAATTGGCCTAGAAAGGCCTCCATTTTTCTGTGTTGACTCTAACCCTCATGGCGGCATCATTTTTCCAGAATGTTCGATGGTGAGAATGATTATGTTTTTTTTCATTCTTTTGGTTTTGATGGTTAGGGTTTGACCCTACTTGATGGTTGATGGGATTTTGTTCCATGGTTTTTCAAAAAATGAAGCATGTGTTAATGCAAAATGGGGGAGGCCGAATATATGTTCATTGACTTAGGCATTTTATGCCTTAAGTTTTTTCCCCTTGTTTCAAAACATTGCTAAGTCCTTCAAGCAATACAAGCATATGGAGTGTGCCAGGTCATGTGTAATATGCCTTTGAAATTTTGGTCATGAATGCTTCATGTGCCTTGAAGACTTGGAATATGCCTTCCAAGAAGTGTGGAGGTCGGCCATATGGACCAAGTTTGAGCTTTTATTTTGCCTTTGCAAAACAGAGTATTGACCACATGTGGCCTTACAATGTAGAATGAGAAAAGATGAGATGATCATGTGCCTTGTTTATCTTATTAATGCTTTTGAAAGAATTTTAGCATATCATTATTTCTTTTTGCATTTGTTTCAAAACATTGAAATGTCATTTAAGTGATTTTGCTAATCACTTTGATATTTTCACTTGAAAATGAAATGTAATTCATATTGATGGTGGGCCCTCTTATTTTTATGCTTTGAAATGTAAAATAACTTGATTAAGTGATGTATTATGAATCACTTAATCAAGATTGTTATCTTTAATGCCTTTTGGATTCTTGTGTTTTCAAAACACACATATTGCATGAGTCAAAGCTGGGGGATAGAATGATTGGACTGCAAACATGAGGAGAGTGTGGGGTGAAGTATTTGACTGTTTTGGAGAAACATGTGCCATTTTGGAGGCTGTTTTATCACACCTTCAGTGTGATCTTGGACTTGGCTTGAATTTTCACCATTTTGGAGGCCTTTTGGAGTGCTTTTAGAAGGTTCTTTTTTGGCTTTTGTGCCTCACCCAACCATAATCTTCTAGATAGACATGTGTGAGGGGTTTTTGGTGGGTTTTTTGCTTAAGCATGTTCATTTTGAACATTTTAAGGGAGTTCTTTCTTTCCAGCAGCAGGATAACTTGTTTTTTGGAGCTATTTTTGATGGAGCAGTATTGTAACTCATATGGACTTGTGATATAGTAAGCACTTTGAATTAATAAAGTAGAGAATTTTTACCTTCTCATTTCATGTTTCATGTATGTTGTTAATGATTGATCAGTTTGTCTTGTGAAAATTCATCTTTCCTTGCAAAATTGTCTCATGTTATGCATCTATTTAGCAAAAAATGTATGTTAACAGGTTTTAAGTAGTGTTGTTAGTTGTGAAACCTTTGTTTTCCTTCTAAAAGCCCTGTTTATAGACCTCCTTATAAATTACTTATGTAAACTGCATTGGAAAGTGAGTTGTGTAAATCAAGTTATATGATATTGGTTTGAATGTGATAGGTTGTCATCAGGTCCAAGTTGTTTTGGTGTATCACCTTAGATATTTTCAGTATTAGGTTCATTTTCATGCAATTCTTGCCCTTTATCTTAGAAATTAGTAGTTAGGTGACATCAAAAGGGGAAGCCAACCCATAATGTGGAGGTTTGCTTTCGAATAAAACACCCACAACCTGAAAGCAGTCCCATGTTACATCCAAACCTGCTAAGTTCATTCACAAAGATTTGGATCACTAACAATTGCACCATTTATCCTTGAACATATATAAATTTATTTTAACCACAAAAGTTTGAACAATCTTATCTAAAGTCAAAGACATTGAATTAGGATTAGTGCTATAGATCCCTTATTGCTAAATTTAATAATAAATCCATGGAGAGGGTAACTAGCTTAAGTTGGTGATTTCATCTTTAATTCTTTTTAACTAAGATTTCTATGCTAAACAACATTAAACATAAGAATTTCATTTTTTCATCCTTGAGATACCTTTAAGAAATTCCTTCATAGGAGAAGTTTAAATATAGTGGGGAGGCCATTTTTCATACTAAGAATCCCAGTTATCTTGAGAAACTCCCCTAAATTTATTTATTTTTGTTATAAATATGTTCATAGATTCAATTATTCTTTATGTATTTTTATTTTACCTTTACTCACTCTCATTTTTCATGATATTTTTGTGACCCTCTCTTTTAGTTATAGTAATAAATTCCAATGGTTAAATATCCTCGTTGAGTTTCATAAAAGATACAACACATAATTTAGAAATGATCTTTACGGGGTTGATGAAAACAATATTTTTGGTTTCTTAGTGATATTAATACATCTAGGCTAATACACCATGTTGGATCCAAGGGATCTAGTGAAATTTATTTTTTATATAGAGACCATTTGATCCTCTTCATTTAAATAGAGGGTAAGGATGTACATACTAGAATCTTATGGGTTTTATTGAAGAAGGATACTTACTAGAGTTTTATTATTTGGTCCTCATTACTTTCCACATATTCATTCCCTTATGTAATTTCAAATATTTGCATCTCTATATTTTTTTAGCTATAGCTATAATAACAATATTTTCCTCTTTCGGTGATATCGTCAGTGATTTCAATACTAGATATGAAATCTACTCAAATACTATGATGATTCAATTAGTGATACTACAAAGAGAAGGAATTCAACATAATTATTCAAATAAAATAATTTTTTCATATGGGAAGAGCTTGATTTGTTTGGCCAACTCATGTCTTGGTGATACTCAATGGTACTAGTTAAATTTTATGTCTCACTTCCCATGTGTTTCCATTTTGATAGTGGTTATTCAATTGTAAAAGACATGATCATTAATAGACATCTTATATCAAAGATTCTAAATTTTCATGTTTCATCATTCGCCCCCTCTTTTTGATAGTTATGCCTTATTTTTTATGTTATCACTTTATTCTTCTTTTTGTTCCAAACATTTTAAAACCACTATAAAACACCACTATAGATTTTGAGAACCAATTTGATGAATAATAAAAGACTCCTTCTAGCCTATGCTATCTAGAATCCAATTGGAGAATTATAGCTTCTTCTCCCATAATATTTTTCCCTCATCCTTCTTAGGCCTTTATGAATTCCACAAATTTGTCCCATAAACATAGTGTTAGCCATTACCCTTTATAATGTTTAATTTTAATCCAATTATACAAATATCCATAGGCTAACTAGGTCTATTACAATAAAAATTCCACACAAATATAATACATGCCAATAATTATATAGAAGCATCATTCAAAGGAAAAAAAACTTATTTGGAAAACAAGCATAGAGCCATTCTCCATCAGCTTAAATTCACCAATTTTTTTTTGGAAAGTATTTCTTTTCAATAATTTAGTCGGTGTTGTATTTTTCTTTTGACATTGGTTGACTATAACTTTAAAATTTACAATGCGCCTAACTAGTCTTGTATATCTATTAAACCTAAGATAATTTAATGTTTCTTATTTACAAATCTCCTTGTACTTCCATCCTTAAACTCAATTTTTGTAAATATTAAGAAAATAAAAATATTATAATTTTACAAAGGTGAAATTTGTATATTCATGTCAATTAGTTTTTGGCCCATTGAGGGGATTTACTTATGTGATTAAATGGTGACATGTCACATTTTTGTGCTAAGTTTGACTCCTTCCTAGGCCCCTTTTCAACCCCATTTATGCTCACCTTCATGAATTACTTGTTAGATTTGGTTGTGAAACCACCCAAGATCAAAGTGACTGAAGGAAAGCAAGATAAGAACTCAAAGATGAACAAAACTCAACACTCTCCTAGCACTGAACTAGACTCACAATTTGAGCTAGTGTTCTCATTAGCATAGGGAGAGGTGAGGGCTTGTTTATATAGAAAAAAAGAGGCAAATAAAACCAAGAGGAATAATAACTCCCCTTAACCCATAATAGGTGGGAGGTTTTACCTACTTGGTAAATGCCAAATACATGGTTATGCCAACTCAGGTAGAGACAAAAAATGGTTATGGGGAGGTGGCAAATAAGTCCAAAAGAGGGTGTGACATTCAACTACCCAAAGGTGGGTGTGAATGACACATGTGATTGTAGGATTATGGCACATGTCATCCTCCTAACCATTAAAATATAACCTAAGCAAGCTTAGTAATGTGTGTAGGAAAAATAAATATTCCCTAACATAAGGAAAATAAAAAACCTACACTAACATTACTATACATTTGATCTTAAATTCCTACCTAATTTACACATGTCCCCACATATTCACTTCATTACTAGTCAATACTTTGATTTATCCATTTTTTATTCCAAAATATTGTATTCCTCATACTGGGTAAATTCTTTGATGTGCAAGTTTTATCTCACATGACATAGATTTGAACCAAAAATTAAATATTAGAAGCTTATAATTATTGATTCTTACTATTTCCTACTAGCTATTGGAAGTTGAATTGGTACACATTTGTGATACTATTCATTACGTCTTGGTATTTAAAGACATTCATTTGAACTTTAATTCATCTCCTAGATCATTTTAACATCCTAAAAAAATAGAAGCACATACCTAAGAACATTTAAATTTGTAACATTAAAAATAATTGGCACTTGCATTAAAATTTACATCTAAGTCATTGTACACTACCTTACTATTTTCCAACACTTGCCCAAGATCATGAAGATAGTATTTCAAGAAGGTTGATTGAGGAGATCTTGACTCTCACAATTCAATAAATTCCCAAAAGAAATTCACAATATCAAACCCACACTTTAAATTTTTTTTAAGGGGTGTGGGTTTGATTTGACATAACACATATTTTATTTGAACATAATTTTTAATCTACCCTAGTTGCCAAACAATAAGAATAATGGATACATCTATTTATATACCTAGATGAATTAGTTATGTGTGCATCAAATATGATTATTAATTATAGTTCCCATAGATAATTGCATTATCCTTTGTACTTAATTTTGGATATTCATTTATTGCATCATTTATTTACATAGGCATGTTATTCATGTTAATTATTATGCATTGGTATATTTAATCTACACAACCCATTACAAAAATATGTTTTCTTTTTAAATTTGGTGAAACCCTCTAATCTTAAACAACAAAGTTTTCCCCTTAGGGCTTCTCTCTCATTAGGTATTTTTTAGATACATAATTTTTTAATTGCCATATCTTATTTCTAGATATGATTAGGGTTTAATTATCTATTCATATTTATGCTTCATAAGTATATTTTTATTTGGGGTTTGTGGCTTATTCATGTTGTTTATCATTCCCCACCCTCCAAACTCATATTCGCCTCCAAGGCTCCTTTTTCAAATCATGTATTCTTCATCTTATATCTCATTAGGGACTGGATCCATTTTCTTGTCATTGATTTATGCTTCATTGACATACATATTCAATTAATGAATTTTCATATTCCATTGTCCTTAACCTCTATCTAGACATATGCTATTGATCTTGATATGTGTATATTATTTTTTACTTATGATTCTTCCATCCTTGATACTCTTATCTATTTTATCCTATGGATGGAGTTACCCCCTCTATGTATTTTTGTTTCATCATGTGTGATATTTTCTCCTTCATAGATCTTTCTATTTATTATCCTTCTATCTCTAAATTCACTTGTGCATGAACTTTGAGATGCTTCTATTCTCCCTATGGCTAGTGATGAATAGAGCATAAGAATGATCACATATTGAATTTGAGAACATCTCTTCCCCATGTTGATGATACTTATGCCCTCACCTCTCACAATGGATCTATGAATATTCCTTCATGTGATGTTGATATACATTGTGAGATCATCTCTTTAACATCTCATAATAGATTTCATTTTTCATCTAGTTGTTCTTCTTCATCTTTCCTTGATGATACTAATGAATTGAAACCCATCTTCTAATTTTACATAATTTTTTATTACTTCTATATCTTGTGACTCAAGTTATATTGATGATATGTTTAGTGATAAGAATAGTAATATTCTACCTTTTCTTGATATGTTGAATAATTATTTGTTTCACGATAATTTATTTTATAATGCACATTGTTTTTATACACTTATGATATAGACATTTAGTGGAAATGAATGTGCATAGTTACATGTTAGATAATTTATATCTTCATGCATCATTATTTTATATGTTGGCATCTCAATTTTTATGTGTCTCATATTTTATTTGTTATGATCCATAAGTTGTGTATTTGATCCTATCCCCCCTTTGTTAATAACTGATTTGATAAATATTTAGTTGGGTCCCCTATGTTGAGTAATTGTCTAAGGGTAGTTATTCAAATTACGATAATCAAATATCCTTAGTAAAATTTATTAAAGGGAACTTTTATGGTCAATTACTTGTAATTTGTCTTTTCTTTGGGTGGCTTCATAAATTATGGGATTTTGAAGTTTCTCATACCATCATGCCCATTAGACCTATCATCCCTAGCATGCATCTCTCTCTAAGTTCGATTCCCCCTCTAAGCCCCTTTTCCTTGAATTTTAGGTTTTTGGGTTTGTACATCCATGCATCCTTTCCTTAATTGGAAAATTTTCTCCCCAAAATTCCACTTTGCAAATTTTGGGATTTCAAGGTTTCTCATACCGTCATGCATATTGAACCTATCATCACTAACACGCCTTTCCCTCCAAGTCCAATTTCCCCTATAAGTCCATTTCCCTTGAATTTCAAGTTTTTGGGTTTGGTCATCCATGCATTATTTCCTCAAATGCCAAATTTTCTCCCCAAAATTCCACTTTGCAAATTTTGAGATTTTGAATTTTCTCATATTGTTATGCTTGTCTGACTTGTCATCCCTAGCATGTGTTTCCCTACAAGTCTAATTTTCCCCTCTAATCCCCTTTTCCTTGAATTTTGGGTTGTTGAATTTGATCATCTATGCATCCTTTACTCAATTACCAACTTTTCTCCCCAAAATTCCACTTTGCAAATTTTGGGATTTTAGAGTTTCTCATACCAACATGCTTATCAATTTTTGGGTTATTTTTTCTCCTCTCCCCCCTTTGACATGAAGTCTTGAATTTTTTTTGTTTGAACAAAAAGCGTTGCCCACTGTCTTGCATGACCTAGGATTCCATTTATTGCCTCAAAATAAATATGATTCAGTACATGAGGAATCTTAGACAAATCTTGGTACTTTTGGGCCCCTCTAAGACATGAATTATGTACAAAAGAATATGGTTGTTGATGTGAAGGGCATGGTTTCAATATGTGAAGGTGATGCAAGAAGAGATGGGAGGTTTGTACAATTACAAGCATTTGTGATTCTTTCCCTAAGATATCTAGATGGTGTTAAAAGATATATTTTATAGATTGGCCAAAGAGAGGAGAGGATGAAAAATATGAGCAATTATAGAACTGACAAAATAGTGATATTCATAAGAAGTCCCAAGGTTGCAATTTCTAGATTTGGTGAAAGGTATTTTGGTATTGTAATGATTTGGGTTCATCCCAAATTTGTATTGAACATTCACAACCTTTGTAGATAATTTTTTAAAGGTATAATCAACCTTAGTCGAGTGTCTCCTTGTGTATGGTATATATTTATAGATGTGTGTTGTTTAGTTAGTGTAGTGTTGAAAAAAGTAACCCTTTTTCATGCTTAGTTTGGAAATGAATAATTAATGATAAAATAGACTTAATTGTGTCTTATTTAGGGTTTTGTAAAGTGTTTCTTTACACTTTCACACTAATCTAGGGATTTATTAATTAATTGAGGTTAATTAGAGCTTAATTGGCCCCTGAAATTCAAATCCAAGCCTTATTAATTGCATTTTTTGAAGGATGTATCTTGAAACTCATTAATAATATCTCACAACACTTAATTTGGAAAGGTTTGAGTCCTAGGCTAGTGACCTGGGATCCATTCACCACCTAGTGAATGTGTCTTTCCTAGGTCCTAGGATCCCATTTTTGCATGTTGTTTCATGTCCCCGAAGCTTGTCCTAGTTAACTGTGCTAGAACCCATTCACCCTATGGCGAATGGGTCCTCCTTAACTTAGGAAACCCCTTTTTGAACATGTTTGTGGTAGGATTTTAATGATTTTGAATCCTATATTTGATGTCAACTTGTGTTATTTGAATTTCAGGATTAAATCTTAAGATAAGTATATATATAAGGCTATTTCACATAGTTTCACCTAGCCAGTTCAAGTGATCATAAGGGTACTTTCACAAGAGAATTATAGAGCATTCAAGATAATTTTCAAAGGAATTCAAGGGTATATTATCAAGGTTTTATTGTAGCAATCAAAATTCATATCATCATGTCAAAGACATAGTGCATCATGCATGTTGTTGAGCTTATGTGTTGATGTAGCATTGAAGATCCAAGTCAAGCATTGTTTGAAATCCTTATTCAAGATCAAGATCTACATTCCTTATAGCCATTTCATGCTAGATTTCTAATTTACATTACAAGACTTCATCCAAGGTATCATTGTTTCATGTTTCATGTTTCATTGATTCATCATAAGGTTTAATTACCTAAATGAGGTTTGACCAAGGAAAACCCCTATTCCCTAAAAAAAAACAATTTTTCTTCTCCTTTGATGTGTGATTGTAGATTTTAGATTGAAGATCAAGTGGATAAAAAAAGTTGCAAAAGTTGTCATCTATCTTGCAAGATTACGAAAATAAAGCTACAAAATTTATTTCCGACTTTTGGGAGCTGATCATGTGGGAGCTAGGAGTGCAAAGATTGAAAAACAAAACCTAGAAATAACTTTTCCAAAACCCTAGCAAGGACCCATTCGCCACTGGGCGAATGAGTCCTTAGTGATCCCTAAAACAACACTTTTCCAACAAGGTACACATCATTTTGGCATCTTAAAACCTTCCTTATTGCTATTATTGTTACCTGATTTTGGCTTCCAGCTAAAATTAGGTAACTTATTGTTTCTTCTTTTGTGTTTTCATTTAAACATTAAAAGATACATCATGTTTTGTTAAAGTTCATTAATGTGCATAAAAGAGATTGTCAAAACAGATTGCATTATTCCAGTTTTGCAATTACATACAAGCGAGAAAGAGAACCAACATGTATTGCAAATGTAATCTTTATTGATGATCATAAGCATATAATGTCCCTCACAAGCCAAGGGATAAGCTATTCTAATGCTTATAAAGAAAAGATTATACGCCTATAGATAAAAAGAAAGGAAATTGCACATAAAATGAAAAGGGACCCATCATTGCCTGGTGGAATGACAAATCCCGTTGGCTTGGTCCCGCATCATCTTGGTCTTTCCTGCTGCTCTGCTTCCATTTGATGCTCTCCTCGCTGCTCCTAGGTTTCCTGCATATGAGAAAATAGTGTTGTTAGAGCAATGAAAGGTCACTGATCAAAATATGTGCAAAACATAAATAAAAATGTAATCTGATGTCCATAAGCATTAAAATAGCAACATACCATAAGTGTACAGGAAAACAATAAAGGGAGTAATCAAACACAACTACGATATTTTTTGTTTATCTAATTGATTCAGCTGATTATAACATGCGGAGTTAAATGTGGCTCCCACGAGGGTAGAGCCCAACATCCTACCCTCTGATGTTTTAAGAGGAATAGGAAATTGAGCAACTCGATCAAATCAATGATAAACGTATTCTTGATGCATTAAATCAATATGAAATCACACCAGTTGATCAACTTTCAATAACAAATTCAAAAGATGTAACACATAATGTGAATTGTCAAGAAAGTCACACTTCATCTTTTCACAATGAATCAATAAATAGGCTACCATCATGTCAAAAGGGGCAGTATATTTTGCTGGATATGTCTTTCAATCTTCTTGAGTGGATCCAAGATCCATTTTATTAAAGAAGTAAATGATTTTGTAATGCACCAAGTTTAATTATGCATCTATTAAAATAATGAAGGAGACACCAAGTCATGCCTGAAACCATCATGAGTCAAATGGGGCAGCAAGAAGGAACAAAGTGTTGGAGTTAAAATGACAATGAGAGGGGGGGTGAATCAGTGTCTTAACTATTTGACTGATTTTTTAAAATATTTAAACACACAGTTTAGATTTGATCTCAATATCATTCTGATTAAAGCATTCATGAGTTGAATGTAATCATTCATAAATAGAATTGAGAAAAATAATGACTCAACTGTGAACAAAAACAACAACAAAGTAGAACAGAGAGAACACAGAAGAACAAAGAGACATAATAATTTTCCGAGTGGAAAACCCTCCTGGGGTATAAAAACCACTCCCTAAATGCCTTCCAGGCTTAATATTTTAATCAACTGTTCACAATGCCTTATAGGCTGTTTTGAGCACCCACTCAAGGAGCACCAACCCCTCATTTAGAGATATCTATCTCAAGGAGTACCAACCCCTCAGTTTACTTTTTGAACAATAGTGATGATTCAAAGGATTTCTCTATTTTCAGTTAAGCACATATCTCTCTATTTTCTCGTCTACAAAATACCTTAAAGATTCAATAATTGAATCCCTAAAATACTACGTAGAAAAGAAATTTACAATCTCTGCATTTTTATTTAGATTTGTATTGCAGAGTTTTCTCATACATTTTCATACAGTCAAGGAATGATATTCTTTTGAATTACAACAACAGTTGAACAGAAAACTAAGTTTTCTACTTCTTTAAATAAAAGCCAGAAAAGTAACAGTCATCAGAAGTAACGGTAGAGCAACCAACCAAAACAAGAGCCGTTTCACCCAACTTATGAAAATTTTGAGATCATTTCTCGGACAAATCTATAACTCCCATGGCTCCATCAACCATTGTCGAACATCCAACCAGAGAGGCGCATCAAACAAACCTTCCATAAACTTCTGTAGAAACCATTACAGTCAGCAACAACAGAAACGTAAACATTCATGATGGCGGCCAGGCTAGGGTTTGATACCTAGCCAAAAAGAATACACTCAAAATGTTTGCCCTAAACCTTTTTATTCAATCGATGACACGTTATGCCGTAGGCAACTCTAACGTTGCCAGACAACCTTATGGTTGTCACTGTCGCCAAGAACCACCAGAGTCGGAGAGAAGACATATCGAGTACAACATGCTACGCCGATGGTCTTCCTTAGTAAAATATTCTTTCGCTGAGATAGGAGGAAACTTCTTACCGAGATGACCTTTTAGTTTCATTCATAATCGCTGTAACAGACAACTTTCGGGGAGACCTCTTGGAGAACAAAATTTTTCATTCTGAAAGACATTCGATACACATTTTTGCTGTGACAATTCAACACCTATGCCGAAGGTCTTTATCATTTCCAAGTCGCTGAGACTATACTTAGTCGGGGAGACACTATATAGACTGCTCTATGTTTCACCGATACTCCACATGATACACATTGGTCACTGTGACAAATGGTTTTTCTTACCGACGAGCCTTCTATCTTGTTTTAACATTGTCGCTGTAACCTAATGCTGTTGGGAAGACGTTTCATAGAATACAATAAGTTTCACCAAAAGACTTTATTCACTTTGAGTCGCTAAGACTTTACAAACCTTTCGCCGAAAGCCTTTCATTCACCTTCGCCATGACTATCCACTGTCGCCAAAAGCCAAAGAGAAGTCCTACCGAAATTCCAACGGCGGTCGGTGTGAGTTTGCTCACACATTATGACATCATGCCGAAAGAAAAAAGTCTGGCCAAAGTGAATCCCATATGTGATGTCGGCGAGAAAAAACCACTTCGCCGAGACCTATTCTGAGAACCCTGACTTTTGCCGATACGCATCCATTCACCATCGGTCGGTGTAACATTGCAATCTCGCTGTGACTTCATACCGATGGGATAACTCATGCCGATATGATTCTTTCCTGTGCCAGTCGGTGTGACAAACCAATATCGCTGAGACCACATACCAACAGATTTAACTTATGCCGATATAACTACTGTCGCTGAGACAATGAACAATGTCATGCCGAAAGCTACCAGAATGTTAAATTCAATCGACATAACATTAGAAATGTCTTGCTGATAGGCAACTCAGACATTTTAAAGTGGATCGGGGAGACCCTGCCATACTCATGCCAAAATGTGAAAGCCTATGAAATGCAAAAAGAACCATCCTGACAAAGAAACCAACTTACAAGCTTTGTCAGTCACAGAAACAACATTCATAGCTTGAACCAGAATTCTTATCATCATCATGAAATTGAAACATAACAAATAACTTTCTGTAATAGCCAAGAGACATCAAAGAAGTGCCATTGTAAATCATAAGGATAAGAGATTTTGTCATCAAGGACAAACCATAATCACAGCTGATATCCAACAAACTCCCCCTTTGTCCTTGATGGCAAAACACAAATGAATCTCCACCTTTTTTCCTCAATGACAAAGAGTAGAAGAGAAGATCATGCATTGCCATGTAACACAACTGAGAAGCCAAACAAAACATAATGAGAAATAGCTGCAAAAAAAAGAGTAGTAGTGCAGCAACCAAGATTGTAGGAGAGCTGTAAGTGAATAAAAAAAATATGTAACTTTCTCCCCTTAAGCAGTAGCTTGGAGATTCAGTGAAGTAATGATTGAGAGATAACTCCCAATCAAACTCTCAGCCTTTCAAATAGCTCTTTTTCTAAGGGCTTAGTAAAAATGTCAGCCACCTGATTTTGAGATCCAACAAACTGTAACCAGACTTCATTAGCCAAAACCTTTTCTCGCAGAAAATGAAACTTAATAGCAATATGTTTAGTTTGAGAGTGCATAATAGGATTTTTTGATATATTTATCGCACTAGTGTTATCACAAAGAATGGAAACAGGTTTAGAAACATGAATACCCATATTTGAAAGAGTCTGACTCATCCATAGTACTTGAGTACAGCATGAAGTGGCAGCAATGTATTCTGCTTCAGCAGTAGAAAGAGAAACATACACTTGTTTCTTGCTGTGCCATGCCACTAAACGATCACCAAGAAAGAATGCAGCACCACTGGTGCTTTTCCTATCATCCAAACAACCAGCCCAGTCAGCATCAGTATAAGAAATCAAAGAAAAATTATTGCTCCTAGGATACCAAAGACCATAATCAAGAGTGCCCTGGATGTATCTAAAGATCCGTTTAACATGAGTAACATGAGATTCTTTAGGTGATGCCTGAAAACGTGCAATAGTGCAAACTGCCTACATAATGTCAGGTCTAGAGGCAGTTAAATATAAGAGACTTCCGATCATTGATCTGTATTTCGTTTGATTTGAATCAGGAGAATCATCAATTTTAGTAAGTTTGTATCCAGTAGCCATTGGAGTGCTAACAGGATGACACTCATCCATTTTAAATTTTGTAAGCATCTCTCTAGCATATTTGGATTGAGATAGAAATATTCCAATCTCACATTGAGAGATTTGAAGACCCAAAAAGAAATTTAATTCTCCTAACATTGACATTTCAAACTCAGATTCCATTAATTGAGAGAACTTTTTACTCATAGTGACATTATTGCAGCCAAAGATAGTATCATCAACGTAAATTTCAACAACTAAAATATCTGAACCTTTAGTTTTAACATAAAGATTACTATCTACACCTCCTCTAACAAAGCCATTAGAGATTAAATGACTGTCCAGCCTAGAGTACCAAGCTCTAGGTGCTTGTTTTAGGCCATAGAGAGCCTTTTTCAACCTGTAGACATGGTTAGGATTATCTTTGCATATAAATCCTTCAGGCTGTTCAACATAGACCTCTTCATCTAAATAGCCATTCAAAAAGGCAGTTTTGACATCCATTTGATAAACAATAAAGTTTTTGTAAACAAAATAAGCCAAGAATATTCTGATGGATTCTAATCTAGCCACAGGTGCAAAGGTTTCACCGAAATCAATACCTTCTTGTTGAGCATAGCCTTTGTAGACAAATCTTGCTTTGTTGCGAATAACATTACCATTTTCATTCACCTTGTTTCTATATATCCATTTGCCTCCAATGACATTCTTGTCATCTGGTCTTGGGACTAACTCCCAAGTCTGATTTTTCTCAATCTGATCAATTTCTTCCTACATAGCATTAAGCCAACATGAGTCTATGAGAGCTTCATTAAAGTTTTTAGGCTCAAACTGAGTAACTAAACAAAAAGCAACTTGTGCCTTTTCATCAGATTCAGTAGCTTTTCTTCTAGTTTGAACTCCTGCATATTTATCCCCAATAATCTGATCTTTGGGGTGATAAATGGCTAGAGTTTTCGAAGGGGCTTTTGATGCAACCTTTTCAAGACTTGCTTTTTCATTTTTAGGGCTTGTTGATTCAGCAACAAACTTTGTTGTTTCAGCTCCTTCTGAAATTATTTCAAATTCAAGTTCTTCTTCCTCATTATCCTGCAAAGATTCAGCAATCAAATGTGGTCTTTCATCAAATTTGACATTAACAACTTCAACAATCTTGTTAAGCCTTTTGTTAAGGCATTTATAAGCTTTGTTGTGAGTTGAGTATCCCAAAAAGATACCCTCATCACTTTTGGATTGAAAACTTCCAAGATTATCATCATCTTTTTGATAAAACACTTACTTCCAAAAATTTTAAAGTATTTGACAGAAGCAGTTTTTCCAAACCACAGTTCATAAGGAGTGTGTTTAGATTTCACCCTAAGCTGCACTCTATTCAAAATGTATACAGCTATATGAACAACTTCTTTCCAATACATATCAGACAACTTAGCTTCATCTAGCATGGTTCTAGCCATTTCTTTAACAGTTCTATTCTTACGTTCAACTACCCCATTTTGTTGAGGTGTTTTAGTTGCAGCATACTACCTTTTAATACCGTGTTGTTCACAGTAATCGATAAAATCTTGAGAGGTGAATTCACCTCCTTTGTCTAATCGAGAGGCATTTGAATTCACCTCCTTTGTCTAATCGAAGGCATTTGAGTTTCAGATTAGATTCCTTTTCAACCATTTTACGAAAGATTTTGAACCTTTCAAAGGCATCTTTTGTGCTTAAGAAATGTGACCCAAACCATTCTAGTATAATCATCTACAAAAAGCATAAAGTATTTTTCACCATTAATAGACCTTGATCTAGTTGGTCCACATAAATCAGTATGCACAAGCTGTAAAGGTTTTGAAGAAGAATGCTCTTTTGTCTTGAAGCTGATTTTAGTTTGTTTACTACTTAAGCATTCTTTGCACACAGAATTTTCTAGCTTGTTAAGAATTGGTAAACCTCTAACATTCTGATTTTTACTGATTCTAACCAGATTTTCAAAGTTTATGTGTCCTAATATTTTATGCCATAACCAATTCTCTTCAATTTGGCCCATTAGACACATACCTTGATTATTGTCATTGCTTGATGTGTCAAGAAGATTGTACACATTTCCTTTTGTCCTCATTCTAGCTGCAATAGCCTTTCCTAGCTTTTTTTTAATCTCACATCCCTGCAAAGTGAAAAGAACATGATAACCACTATCACATATTTGACTAACACTTAGAAGATTGTGCTTGAGACCTTCCACATAGTACACATTATAGATAGGAGTGTCTTCATTCAGAAGAAGTGAACCTCTACCTTTAATTTGAATACCAGAGTTATCACCAAACTTAACATATCCACCTACATAATCTTCAAGTCTTATAAACTTGTCCTTGTCACCAATCATATGGTTAGAACATCCACTATCTAGGACCCATAAGTCCTTTTTCTTTGAATGAAAATAAGTATGAACCAACATAGTTTGTTCAATGTTGTTGACAGTCTTAGGTTTCCAAACCTTTTTAATTTTCTGTAGTTTAGATTGCAGATCAGTTCTGCACTATTTGACAAAATTTCTTAAAGTATTGCATTTAAAACATCTGATCTGTCTAACAAAACCATAGTGTTTCCTTAGACCAAACCTGGGTATTCTAGAATTCATAAGCCTACAAGTGCTCACCTTATGACCAAATTTGTTGCAGAAAAAGCAATAACCATAGAAAAAGGAATTGTCATTGTATGAAGGTCTATTACCTCTAAAAAAACTTAGCATGATCCTTACTAGATTCTGAGTGATTTGAACCTAAATTTTTGACTTCAGAAGAAGGTTTTTGTTTTGCTTTGTCAGTTGAGCATTCACCCTTTTCAAAACCAACACTAGTTTTATCTTTATACACCTTTTGATTGCTAAGCATCTCATTCAGTTTTAGAGTGCTTTCATATATTTCAATTTCCTTCCAAAGAAGGACTACTTCTTGTTCTAGTTTATGAATTTCATGATATTTGTAGCTTATAGTCTCTCTAAGGCAGACTTCAACTCTTTTAGCTTCTTCAAGCTGAGTTTTCAGAGAGATCAATTCTTGATCTGGTTTATGTTCTTGAGTAAGAACTTGTCTTTTTTAAGTTTTCCGACCTCTTGAAGAGCATATTTCAGCTCACTTTCAAGATCTACTTCACCTTCTTCAGTGTCAAAGGTGTTAGAATCATTTTGCTGAGTAAATTCAGCCATGAACAAAGTTTCAACTTCATCAGCTGATGAGTCTTCAGACTCAATATCAGATTCATCCTTACTAAACAGACTTTTCTTCTTTTTAAAATTGAAGTTTCGTTTAGGTTTGAAATCCTTCTTCTTAGGTTGTATTTCAGTTGTCTCGTTGTCATAGATTTGATCATCATAGGGACACTTTGCAGCAAAGTGACCTATTTTGCCACAGTTAAAACATTTAAAGGGAAGTTTTCCCTTATATTTTCCTGATCCCTTTTTAAGTCTTCTAACAAAATGGGATTCTTTAGAATCAGACAACTTTGATTCACTGACTTCAACTTTTTCTTTCTTTTCAGTGTGAAAACCAGTTTCTTTTCTTGTTGAATTGATTATGCTAGTTCTCATTTCATAGGCAGTAAGTATTCCTTGCAGGCTGTCTAAGGTAAGTTGATCAAAGTGTTTCTTTTCTTCTAGGGCTGAAACCTTAGATTAAAATTTATGTGGTAAGGTTCTAACAACCTTTTTGACAACATCAAATTCATTTACAGTTTGGCCTAGACCTTTCATTGCATTGACAACTTCATCAACTCTTAGGAAACAATCAGCCACTTTTTCATCATCCTTCATCTTCAACTCTTCAAACTGATGTTTGAGAGTAATGATTTTTGACAGTTTGACTTTCTCATTCCCTTGATATATAGTTTCAAGTTTTTCCCAAATTCCATGAGCAGATTTGCAATGCATGAATTTAATGAACAAATCTTTAGTTAGTCTACACAAGATGGAATGCTTAGCTTTGGCATTTGTTTCATACTTCTTTTTCTCAGCAGCATTAGTGGGAATAGTGGCAGTTACATTGTAATCTTCTAAAACAATGCTCCAAACATCAACATCAAAAGAAACAAGAAAAGCTTCCATTCTTATTCTCTAGAAGACATAATCTGTTCCATCAAATAACAGAGCTCTGGTTACAGAGGCACCTTCTTGAGAATGTGCCATTAAAAACAAACTCCAAAACCAAGATCAATCCAAGGTAATTAAACCAATCAGAGAACCCTATGCTCTGATACCAATTGTTGGAGTTAAAATGACACTGAGAGGGGGGGGTGAATCAGTGTCTTAACTATTTGACTGATTTTTTAAAATATTTAAACACATAGCTCAGATTTGATCTCAATATCATTCTGATTAAAGCATTCATGAGTTGAATGTAATCATTCATAAACAGAATTGAGAAAAATAATGACTCAACTGTGAACAAAAACAACAACAAAGTAGAACAGAGAGAACACAAAAGAACAAAGAGACACACACTTTTCCGAGTGGAAAACCCTCCCGTATAAAACCACCCTAAATGCCTTCCAGGCTTAATCTTTTAATCAACTATTCACAATGCCTTATAGGTTGTTTTGAGCACCCACTCAAGGAGCACCAACCCCTCATTTAGAGATATCTATCTCAAGGAGTACCAACCCCTCAGTTTACTTTTTGAACAATAGTGATGATTCAGAGGATTTCTCTATTTTCAGTTAAGCACATATCTCTCTATTTTCTCGTCTACAGAATACCTTAAAGATTCAATAATTGAATCCCTAAAATACTACGTAGGAAAGAAATTTACAATCTCTGCATTTTTATTCAAATTTTTATTGCAGAGTTTTCTCATACATTTTCATACAGTCAAGGAATGATATTCTTTTGAATTACAACAACAGTCGAACAGAAAACTAAGTTTTCTGCTTCTTTAAATAAATACCAGAAAAGTAACAGTCATTAGAAGTAACGACAGAGCAACCAACCAAAACAAGAGCCATTTCACCCAACTTTTGAAACTTGTGAGATCATTTCTCAGACAAATCTGTAACTCCCATGGATCCATCAACCACTGTCGAACATCCAACCAAAGAGGCGCATCAAACAAACCTTCCATAAACTTCTGTAGAAACCGTTACAATCAGCAACAACAGAAACACAAACATTCATGATGGCAGCCAGGCTAGGGTTTGATACCCAGCCAAAAAGAATATGCTCAAAATGTTTGCCCTAAACCTTTTTATTCAATCGATGACACATTATGCCATAGGCAACTCTAACATTGCCAGACAACCTTATGGTTGTCGCTTTCGCCAAGAACCACCAGAGTCAGAGAGAAGACATATCGAATACAACATGCTACGCCGATGGTCTTCCTTAGTAAAACATTCTTTCGCTGAGACAGGAGGAAACTTCTTACCGAGATGCCCTTTTAGTTTCATTCACAATCGCTGTAACAGACAAATTTTGGGGAGACCTCTTGGAGAACAAACTTTGTCATTCTGAAAGACATTCGATACACATTGTCGCTGAGACAATTCAACACCTATGCCAAAGGCCTTTATCATTTCCAAGTCGTCGAGACTATACTTAGTCGGGGAGACACTATATAGACTGCTCTATGTTTCACTGATACTCCACATGATACACATTGGTCGCTGTGACAAATGGTTTTTCTTACCGATGAGCCTTCTATCTTGTGTTAACACTGTCACTGTAACCTAATGCTGTCGGGAAAATGTTTCATAGAATACAATAAGTTTCACCAAAAGACTTTATTCACTTTGAGTCGCTAAGACTTTACAAACCTTTCGCCGAAAGCCTTTCATTCACCTTCACCATGACTTTCCACTATCGCCAAAAGCCAAAGAGAAGTTCTGCCAAAATTCCGACGGCGGTCGGTGTGACTTTGCTCACACATTATGACATCATGCCGAAAGCAAAAAGTTTAGCTGAAGTGAATCCCAGATGTGATGTTGGCGAGACAAAACCACTTTTCCGAGACCTATTCCAAGAACCCTGACTTTTGCCGATACACATCCATTCACCATCGTTCGGTGTAACATTGCAATCTCGCTGTCACTTCATACTGATGGGATAACTCATGCCGATATGATTCTTTCCTGTGCCGGTCGGTGTGACAAACCAATATCGCTGAGACCACATACTGACAGATTTAACTTATGCCGATATAACTACTATCGCTGAGACAACGAACAATGTCATGCTGAAAGCTACCAGAATGTTAAATTAAATCAACATAACATTAGAAATGTCTTGCCGATAGGCAACTCAGACATTTCAAAGTGGATCAGGGAGACCCTGCCATACTCATGCCGAAATGTGAAAGCCTGTGAAATGAAAAAAGAACCATCCTGACAAAGAAACCAACTTACAAGCTTTGTCAGTCACGGAAATAACATTCATAGCTTGAATCCGAATTCTTATCATCATTATGAAATTGAAACATAACAAACAACTTTCTGTAATAGCCAAGAGACATCAAAGAAGTGCCATTGTAAATCATAAGGATCAGAGATTTTGTCATCAAGGACAAACCATAATCACAACTGATATCCAACACAAAGATAATCATACATTTTTGTGTGAAAGACACTGTCCAATTCATCTTACCTCAATCCTATTGAAAAACCACACATCACTTAGGATGGTGAGCTTTTAGGTCACCACCATAAATGACACATGTCTGCCTAATAGGATCAAAGTAAAAGGAATTCCAAGTGAGTATAACAACGACCTTTAAGAGTTTGTAATGGGAAGTCTTAGGTGGATAAGAGGACAACAACAATCATCTCATGAAGGGAGAAGGCAACCATTAAAGATGAACAAACGATAGTCTAGACAACCAAGTGACTGTTAAAATGTATCAGTCTCAAGATGCAGTGATAACAATGAAGGATGGACATCCTATGGCACAGGAGCAATGTGAATATATGAGTGTATATAGTCACTTTTGACAAGAGAGGGCAGTGAAGGAAACAAACACAGTGGTGAAAGCAGGCTACCATCAAGATCAATGACAACATACCGAGTTGAAGATTCCCATCAATGAAAGGTCAGTCCCTAATCTCTAGGATCAAGACAGTCCCAACCATATAGCAGGCTAAAGTGCATAGTGGAGTTGTCTTTTTGATTTGAGACAACCCTAGTTAAAGGGCATCATGGCATCAAAGGCAGTGAACGGCCTAAAGGAGCAGACCATAGTGGGGATAGCAAAAAAAGAAAGCAATGACAGTGACCTTGTCACTATCTGTAGCTAGGCACCTTTAGAAGCACAATGAACCTATTCACTACCAAAAGTGACAGCCTCTCAAGGGGTTTTGAGGATACCATTCCTAGAGGAAGAACAATGTAATCATACAGGGACAACAAGTATCAAAATACAATGCATTTCAAACAACAATGTCTTCCAATAGAGAATCCCTAAGGATGATCATCACAAAAGCTATTTAGAGAAAATGTGTGTCACAAAGGATGCCAACATTTGAAAGCATTACTAACAATCAAGTGATGCAAGATGGTGCAGAAAAATGGATATTACAATAAAATGATCAGCCATATACATTAGGAGAAAAGATCAAGAGTGGGACATGCTCATACTAAAAAAATGTTCTTTCCTTTTCAATAAATAAGAATACTTGCTTGAAAATAAGTAAGCATGTTATGAGTGGATGGAGCCAACCAACAATGTTGCCAAAGCTGTGTTTTAGTTAGCATGTGAACAGAGGAAAATCACCATAAGAATAATGATGGTTTGAGGACCACAATAATGAAGCATACAGGGAAATTATGTATGTGGCAGGGCATCCAAGGTGTCAAAGCACCATAATGTAATGGACATTGAACAATAATGCCACAAGTAGACAATCAAGGCACACACAACAAACAATGCTTATGGAAGATCATATCAAGATAAAGGTGAGTTCTTTCAATATGTTATGTACCTGTAAAAATAGATGTGTGCATCTACATTAAATGGATATTAGTTTCAATACATGGGAGACTCATTGAATGCATAAGTATAGTTCATTGAATACTCAAGCCATGATGAAATGAAACATGCAACAAAATCTAATCTTTTAGTTTTAACATATCAATTAGTTGAAAGCATAGTGCATATAAGAGCAGCTCATGGTTACAAAAGTGCTAGGATCCCATAACAATGCTTATGCACTATCATATCAAGATGGAGATTTAGTAATTGTTACTTGTCATGATCACTATTTTATTATGAAAAGTCGCTATTATTTGTCACCTTGAAGATCTAAACCCTACCAGAGTAAAATGAAGATATGCAATTATATAGTGTTATGACACTTAATAGTGCACAAAAGAGTCAGGGTTTGTTAACTACAAAGACATAAAAGCCTCATAAGGACTTCCATAAATCATAGTGCTTCAAGTGAAATAGTGCATGATCATGATTGAATACAATAAGGAGAAAAAACAAAAGCATATAGTTGGGGTTTTATCCACAATCATAAAATGAGGAATGAAATGAAGAGTTTTCTCTTTATTTTCATACATAAAGCAATGAGGTTTCATGAGGCTGAGTTAGGGCCATTCTAAAAAAGATAAAATATGCAAAGGAATATAAACCCTCGAGTTAGGGTTTCTCTAATGAGGAAAATGAAGGATTGAAAGTACCCAAAAGCAAAATAAATTTCTTTTTCAGAATAACAAAATGTCAAGTTTCAGTTGTCTTTCATGCTGGTGGCCTGATGAAATCAATTTTTCTTCATGAAGTGTAAGAACCAACTTGGGGTTTTGAGTCAAAATGAAAAAATAGTGAAATAAATTTCAAAACCCAACTATTTCTTTACAGCTGTAGCCTAAAGATTTGAGTTTTCTTCACAAAATCAAAATCCATTTTGTGTTTTCACTTTAAAATGCAAATACAGAGGTGAAAAATCTGGTTTTCCTTCTCAAGATGCAAAACCCATCTGGGTTTGTGTTAAAAGTTTAAATTGAAAGACATTGAAAGAGAATAGCATGGAGTTTTTGTTTTTAGAAAGAGCAACAAGAGTATTTCGAACCCCAATGCATTCTTACGGCTGCGGCCCGAAGTATTGTTTTCTTCACAAAATCAAAAGAAAAACAATTTGGGTTTGTTTCAAGGTTCACATACAGGAAAATAAATGTTTTTGCTTCATTCTTCAGTATGGAAGCTCGATTATGAGCTCTATTTGGTAAAAAATAAGAAGGAATGAGTTTGGTCGAAGCTTACCTAAGCAAAAAATTGCTCACTTTGTCATTAGAATGTAGGTTGCTTGCATTTTTTTCTTCAGAAAGTCACATCATGGTGGCTATGAGCAAATAGAAAACCCACATAGAGAAATGAAACAACAAATTTCATCGTCATATGCTTATGGTCACGGACCAAACACATGAAATGGCTTGAAAAAGATGTGAAAAAGCTAGTTTTTTATTCAAAAAAGCAATTACGTCTTGTTTCCTAGTGAAAACCAAAAGAAATCGACCAAAAACCAGTTGAAACATCAGGTTTTCAGTGAACCCATCAAACCCCATGGCGGTAGAATGGAGCTCTCCAGAAGGCTCAGTGATAAAATGAATTCTTTGCTTTTTCCCATGTTTTGTTTAGGGTTTGAAACCTTATGGATGCTTACCAAGGTGACTTATTTGCCTTGTTTTTTAAAAATTGCAAAGCAATTTAATTGCTATGTGGGCTTTGAAGTGGAGTTTTGGGATTTAGGCAATTTTTCATTATGTTCATTTGAAGACCATGTGCCTTGGTGTTTTTCACTATCTTTGCAAAATGCTAAGTCTTCCAAGACTTTGAAAACATGCCTTCCAAAGAATTTGGATTTCCCTTATGATTACATAGGCCGAATCATTGGTCTTTTTGTTTGTTTTGAAATAAGAGTTGTTGACCAAGTGATAGTCCTAAGCCACTTATGGCTTTGAAATGCAGAAGTGGAGGTGAGTTAAAATTGGTTAAATGCCTTGGAGGAATTTAATTTTGGCTTGAATGATTTTTACAAGCATTTAAATTATATCATTTATTTTGCATTTGTTATCAATTGTAAGACATTATTTAAGTGATTTGCAAATCACTTTTGTTTAATGTTATTTATTTAATGCAAGTATTGATGTAATCGAAGGAGGTGGTGGGGCCTCTTTTTGCATTTTGTTTTGAAATGTAAAGTAGTTTGTTTAAGTGATGTATTATGAATCACTTGATCAAATTATTATTTTTTAAATGCAAAATGGAGTCTTGTGATTTTACAAAAGCACTAAAAGTGTGGGTTAAAGCTCTTGGAGAAGCATGGTGATTGGAAGACATACTAAAGGTGTGGGGGGATGTATTTGGCTATTTTTTAGAGGGAAGAGGCTATTTGGAGGCATTTTTGTCACATTTTTAGTGTGACTATGGTCTTGGCTTGACTTTGCTTCATGTGGAGGATAGTTTGGAGTGATTTTAGAAGGTTCTTTTTGGCCTTTTCTGCTACATCTGACCAGAACCTTCTAGAGGGACTTGTGTGAGGGAATTGGTTGATTTTTTGCTTAAGTAACTTCAATCTTTGTTATTGGAGTTGGTTCTTTCTTTCCAGCAGAGTGATAGCTTTGCTTTGGAGTTATCTTTTCAGCAGGAGCAATATTGTAACTTAGAGATGGACTTGTATACCAGTTGAGTACTTTGAATCAATGACATTAAATAGTTGCCTTCTCATTTTATGTTTTACTATGTGCAGTTAATGGTTGATCAGGTTACTTGTGAAATCTATCTTTCCTTTAGTTTTGTCTCATTGTTAAGCACCTGTTTAGCAAAAAAATACATTGTTGCAGGTTATAAGCTATGTTAGTAAATGCAAGTGTTGTTAGTTGTGAATTTTTTCCTTCTAAGAGTTCTGCTAAAAAACCTTCTTGAAAATTACTTATGTGAAAATGAGTCGTGTGAACCAAGATTTGTCACTGTTTTGAATGTGTGTAGGTTGTTTACAGGTCTTAGTTTTTTGGTGTATCACCCATAGTAGTTTCAGTTAATTCTCATTTTTATGCATCTTTTTACCCTTTTCCTCAAGAAATCATTAGTTTAGGTGACATCAAAAGGGGGGCCAACCTATAATCTGGAAGTCTGCTTTCACAATAGGATACCCACAACCTAAAAGCAATCCCATGTTAGTGAAAATTTTCTGAGTTCTTTCACAACTTGGAAGAGGGGTGTAAATTTGAGCCACTAATGGTTTTGGCACGCCCGATGCGACACTTCTAATTAAGTCAGATTAGAAAAATACACATTTTTGTTGGTTTTGATATGTAGCAAACATTTTTTTCTAGCCTTTAAGAAGTCATATAAGCATATCTGGCAACTCTAAATGTGGAATTTAGTAGTAAAACAGTGCTATAGCAACATATGAAAAAGATTCAGAAAAGGGGAAACTCTGTCCCGTTTGATTATTTATAGCTATCACCACCTAGGAGAAAAGGCATACCAACAAAGAAAGTTTTTGTTTCATTAAGAAAAACAGCTTCAACTCCACCTGCAACAAGAGTTCCAAGTCCTCTTGTGAGACAACAAACCTTGGTGCCACCTATGGTAGTTCCAAGGAATCAAGTTTTTGTCACTTTTGATGGAGGCAATTCGTTGCAATTAGCTCAACATGACGATATTACCATGGCTTCCCTTAAAAGTGTGCCATATTTTTCAGGTGAAGATTAGACCACACCGATTGAACACATCAAGGACATATCAAATATGTGTTCAATGCATCATATAACTCAAGAAAACGTTGCTTTGAGGCTGCTAGCAACATTGTTTAGAGGAAAAGCACTCCAATGGTTCAAGAGTTTAACAACCAATTCCATTAGAACATGGGATGAGCTGGGAGAAGTGTTATGCAAGCAATTTAAGGACAAGTATGACAACTTGTAATTAGTGGAGCAACCGACTCATATCAAAAGAGCTCCTCATGAATGGATGATGGACTTCAACTTCCGTTTCCAAGGAACATGGGACAAAATTCCAGAAACCACAAGGCCTCTAGCCGAGTATGCATTCCTTTATTTTTTGAGGGCCTTAAATAGTGAAGTTGTTGTTTTAATACAATCAATGGGTGGAGCCACATTACCAGTGGCTTATGATATAGCTGTAAGTGTTAGAAACCAAGATCAGACATGCAAACCAAAAAACCTTCCACAGAAGAGAAAAATAGAAAAAGCAAGAGCTTTGCATAAATATGTGCAAATAATATTATTCAGGAATTCATAATTACATGAGAATGATTTCTTTATAAAATCAAAGTATGCATAACCCTAATCTTATCTTGAGTAACAAGATAGCTCAACAAGATAAGGATGACAATAATTAACCTAGGAATTAAAATATTACCTAAGTAAACTTATGCAAGTGTAATAATTAATTAATTACACTAACACCCCCCCATAAGTGCAACTTAGGGAGACTAAAAAATAATGCACCTAAATGCTAAGATGAATGCAAGAAATCATGAATGGGTCCCGAAAATAAGGCCTGATCAGGTACCCATCTACAAATGCAATAATGAGGTAGAGAAGGAAAACCCAGTGGGACAAAACCCCCCTACAATGAGATGACTGCTGCAAGGAAGCACTGGAAGAACACTGGAACCACAATCTGACAAGAAAGGAAAGATACTTCTATTTACAAGAAACCAAATGAGAGTCATTGAAGGACTTAGGCAGAATCATAATAATGCAACAACAGACCCGATGCCACATAACACTGGAAAACTCACAAATTGGAACAACCCTGGAATCTATGAAGCAACAGTAGATAAAATGATGAAATAATCTGGAAATCGTGTGTCTTGATGCCGACGCCAAACTGAGACTAAAACTCTTCCATGGGAACAAGTACCATAAAGACTCTGGAACATTAACCATAAAAACATGGCCCTCAAATTGAGATGGATCTGAACTAATGCAGATCAATAACCATAGGCTCCCAATCTGAAGTGTGAACCGATGTGAATTTGATATGTGTCAATCTAGAGCAAGATGTGGCCAAAAGAAACTAAGAAACCAGATATAACCCATGTGAGTTGTCAGCAAATCAAGATGGAGATCAAAGTGCATGCACACTCTAATTAGATTATTATGCAAGAAACCCCCCAATGAAACTTTATATCAGTTCATTTATTACAATACCCAATGATTGCAAAAGGAGAGAATGATAAACATGCATAAACATAAAATAAAATGATGTGATATTGAAATGAAGTGCAAAGATTCAAGTTTCACCCTTCTAACTGCCAAAAAATCTAAGTAATCTCCA
>VDFB02273690.1:64850-145442 GCA_007258455.2 Sequoia sempervirens | reverse complement strand
TTTTGGGTTAATTTCGATAATGTTTTAAATATTCTTGTTGGAGTTGACTGATTAGGGAAAGGCACTAGCAGTAGAGGAGAGCATCCATAGTGAGGTGCAGTCAATATTTTGTGATGATGACATCACTTATTCAACAAACCCTCTCGATACGATAAAGAAGATCCAAAAAAAATGCAATGAAGAAATGCTTAAGTTGATGTTCATAGTGCCTCAAACAGATGAGATAAGAGAGAGGGTTAAAATATTGACTAAGAGATTACAAAACTTGCAAGTAAGCTATCATGAGGTCTTTAATTATAACATAAGTTCATTCATGGTTTTATATTTTGTACTCTTTTATGTCATGAAGTAAATTTTTTGTTGTTTTTACAGGGTTATTTGACTCCTTATGATGCTCTTAGCCATGATTAGGGTAATGCAAGTGCTGCCCGAGGAGTAAGGGTTGGTACAAGTGTCCATCCTGATCTTCCTACGCATACATCAGATCATCTGACCCCATCATCTGTGCCTATATTGTCGTCTAAAATGTCAGAAACATATACCATGCAAGCATCTGTTAATGCACCCTCTGGTAGCAAACACATACCAGAACATGCATCAGGACATGTACCTGGGGATGCAGAGGCTACTAGTACTGGTGATGTTTTAGCAACATTTCCTAGATCTTCCCGTATTACTAGTACATGAACATTGCAGGTCACACTTGTGGTGACTGAGGATTTCGTTCCCATAAAGGTAGAGAAGGTCCCAGGTACTTTAAAATGTTTTAATTATTATTATATATAATCCAATTGAAATTTACTTATTGATTGCTCTTTTTAGACTATTGATCCCATAATCATTTTGTAGGAAATGATGTTTTTTATAAACATCTAAGTGATATTACATTGGATCTCTTTGGGTACCACCATACATACATGGTGGAATGCCCAAAATCAAGATTTAAAAGATGAGCTCATTAACCGTTTAGTTGTGTTGTTCGGTGATAAAACATTCAACTGAACCAAGGTCCTTAAGAAAGCTGGTACCTATCTAAAGTATGCAAGGGACCAATATAGGTCACATTTAGAGAAGAACAAAAAGTACGAGGCCCCCCCATGATTCCAAAGAGGGAGTGGAAGGACTGGTGTCCGATGGAAAGGAGAAGGCTGAAAAGAAAAAAGGAAAGACACCACCGCCAAGGAAGGTATGTGATACTATCAACAATGTAATTATATACTGACTACTCTTTCTTTTTACATAATCTAACGTATTTCAAACTTTTCATAGGCTACCGACACATTGAAGGAAACAAAGCAAGACTAGAAAAGCACGGGCAACACAAACTTGGCTTTGGTGGTTATATGAAATTAGCCGCACGAATTGTAAGTATCAATAAATGAAATATTGCATCCAAATTATAATAAATTGAAAACAATTTTGGTTTTATCACACCATAGAAGCAAAATTCATGATCTTATGCAAAAATGTAGGGCTCTGAATTCAACATAGTTCCCACAGAAGAGGACCTGAAGATTGCCTTCCAGCAAGGCTATGGAGCTGTGGCTGAACGCCTAAGAGTCTTGACTAGGCAAACATAATCTTCAATTGCATCTGACACGCAGGTAAATAAAATCAATAAAGTTTATTTAAAATTGAATACTTCTGCAATATATTCAATATTAATTTCCACCATAAAGTAATTACATGCCTATTTGTTTTAAACATTCAAGCAATGATAATACTGCATATGACATTGGAATGTAGCCTAGTGAGGGTGGAGCACAACGTATAGATGAAGGTCATGGTGTGCATCCCGATACTTTAGAGCATGTAGAGCGTGATCAACATGTTGATCATGATCTGGCTAGAGAAGATCAGGAATATGATGTGGCCCCATTAGGTAAAGAGGACCACTCTAAAGTTATTTTAAACATATTTAATTGGAATTGGTGTATTAATTAATGTAACCTTTCATGTTTCAACTTTAGAGCATGTAGAGCATGATTAACATGTTGAGCATGATCAGGCTAGAGAAGATCAGGAACATGATGTGGCCCCATCAGGTAAAGAGGACCACCCTCATGTTCTCTTAAACATATTTAATTTCAATTGGTGTATTAATTAATGTAACCTTTCGTGTTTCAACTGCAGATCAGGATTTAGAGGGTGTTTAGCATGTTGAGCATGAGTCTATAACAAAAGTTTAGGAACATGATGTGGACCCATCAGGTAAAGAGAACCACTCTAATGTTCTTTTAATTAATGAAATACTTGTAACAATAATAATAAAACATATCAGTTTAACATTTCTTTCTTATTGCAGAGACCCCCCTTGCAAGGCGTCCACATCATGAGTAGACGACTAGGATACATTAAGATCACGAGCATAGGGCATAACAACTAAAGGGGGGACAAATATTGATTTAGAAAATGATACTCCACTTCAGCTTTATGTAGCTTTAAAAAAGAAAAAAAAAAAAGTGATTGTAATCATATCATGACAACCATATTTTTGATAATATGTAAAAACTGAAAGAATGAATATTATATGTTAATGAATGAATGTGAATATGTTAATTAATGAATGTTATATGTTAATGAATGAATGTTATATGTTATTAATGGATGAATGAATGTTATATGTTATTAATGGATGAATGAATGAATGTTATATGTTATTAATGGATGAATGAATGTTATATGTTATTAATGGATGAATGAATGAATGTTATATGTCATTAATGGATGAATGAATGATTACTGCTATATGATTGGGTATGGGGAATTGAGAGCGATGTGAGGGGGGCGAGGGGCCAAATGAGCTTCCACTGTCACGTGGTTGGCACTGTTAAGTAGAGAATATTAAACTATTCTCGAAACAAAGAGAAGCTCAATAAGGTAATGCACTTTTCAATATAAGAAATGCATCATTTGAAGCATCAATCCAATATGCAGTCTGTATGTATGATCAATCGTCAGTCTTCGCAATGGTACATTTCAACGAATATTTTTTTTAAAAAAATTTGTATTGTTTCGTTGCAATTTCGATGAAACCCACCGATGAATCGCTGAAAAGGTTCGACGAAGTTGCTATTAGCTACGATGAAGGTTTTGTCATAACTCCTTGCCCATTGCATCACAATTTTGATGAACTTTTGGTGTTGTTTCAACGCTACTACTTGCCCATTTCATCACAATTTCGACAAAATTTTGGTGTTGTTTCGATGCTACTCCTTGCCCATTTTGTCGAAATGGCGATGAATGTCTAGTGTTGTTTCGACGCTACTCTTTGCCCATTTCGTCAAAATGGCAACGAAATTTTGGTGTAATTCATTGGTGGATACATGAAGTTTTCATCGATATTCCGACGAAAGTCCGAGTCATTTTATGATGTTGACGACCGACGAATCTGCGCCGTTATTTCGATGTTTAATTCATCGTCGGCCTTTCGACAAAAAAATAGTGACGAAAATATTTTCATCATTTTGTCGCTTGTCTGACAAAGATTTGTTGAACGACTGACGAATGTCTGTCAGAAAATGGTGTCAAATTCAGTAGTGACTCCTTGCCCATTTTGTCGAAATGGCAATGAAAGCTTCATCATAACTCCTTGCCCATTTCGTCGAAATGGCGATGAAAGCTTTGTTGTAACTCCTTGCCCATTTCATCGAAATGGTGATGAACTTCTGGTGTTGTTTCGACGCTTCAGAAGAGCCATTGCAATTGTGTTTTGGTTGTTATTTGTCGGTGGATACACAAAGTTTTCATCGATATTCTGATGAACATCTGAGTCATTTTATGATGCCGACGACCGACGAATCTGTGCTGTTATTTCGACGTTTAATTCGTCGTCGAAATTTCGACGAAAAAATAGCAACGAATTTTTTTTTGTCAATTTGTCAATTTTTTGAAAAATGTTTGTCGAACGACCGACAAATGTTCGTTGGAAAATGGAGTCAAATTTAGTAATGATTACTATTCCCAAAGAATAACATGTCATCCACATATAGGGCTATAATAAGTAAATGACCATTTTTAGATTTAAAATACACAATGATCTAATTTTGATCTTACAAATCCCAATAACAACACAAACGTGTCAAAATTCTGGTACCACATTCTAGGCGATTGTTTTAAACCATATAGAGATTTCTTTAACTTACAAACCATATTTTCTTTACCTCTTTCAACAAAGTGCTCTAGCTGGGACATATAAATCTCTTCTTTCAAATCTCCATGAAGAAACATTGTCTTCACATCCATCTGCTCAATCTCTAAGTCATACACAACTGCAAGTGACAATAGAAATTTGATAGATGTCAGTTTAGCTACAGGAGAAAATATTTCTCCATAATCAATTCCCTCTATCTTGGAATAACCTTTTGTGACCAACCTAGCTTTATATTTCTCCACACTGCCATCTAGACCAATTTTCTATTTAAACATCCATTTAAAGCCAACAGGCTTTTGACCTTTAGGCAAAGGTACCAAATCCTAGGTTTCATTCTTTTTCAATGATGCCATTTCTTCATTCATGGCCTCCAACTAGAAATCTGAATCAGACATTTTAATTTCCTATTTCATAGTCCTAGGCTCATTAGTGCTAGTAATCAAAGCATAGGAACAACTTGAATCCAACATAGAATATGATCCATACCTTTTAGGTTGTCATATTTCATGTGTAGATCTCCTCATAGGCTGAGAATGAGGTTGTGGTTCTTCTTCTTGTTCAGAACTCTTAAAACTACTTGAGCTCTCCTCAGATTCAGGTACACTTGGTATTCGTAGTTCCTCTTTTTCTGGTGTAAGAGAAATTTCAACTACATCTTTTTCCTTCTCTTCCATCTCTGACTGCAAATCCACTGTAGAAGGTTTCAGCTCATGAAAGATTACACTTCTGTTGTATACTACCTTCTTAGTAACAGGATTCCAAAGCTTGTATCCTTTCACACCAATGCAATAACCTATGAAGATATATTTTATAGCCTTGTTCTCCAATTTAGGTCTTTTCTCACTAGGAACATATGCATATGCCTCACATCTAAAGACTTGAATATGTCTCAGAGAGTGCTTCTTACATGACCATGCTTCCATAGGAATCTTATCCATAAGCGCCAAAGAGGGAGATCGATTTACCAATTAACATGTTGTAGCAATAGCCCCAGCCTAGAACTTTGGATCTAGACCAACACTGCTCAACATACTTCTCGCCCTTTCCATCAACATTCTGTTTAACTTTTCAATGACTCGATTGTACTATGGAGTGTAAGGTGTAGTTTTATGCCTTTTAATCCCATGGTCTTTGCAATACCTTTAAAAATTTGTAGAACAAAATTCACTGCCATTATCCATCCTCAAGAATTTAGTTTTCCTTCCATTCTAATTTTCTACCAAGTTTTAAAACTCCTTAAACTGACTAAACACTTCTAATTTACTTTATAAAAAATACACAAATGCTCTTCTCAAATAATCATCTATAGATGAAACATAATATTTAGACTTCGATAATGAAGGAACATTAACTGGACCAAATACATCAGAGTGAACATAATCTAGTATGCCAAAAGATTTATGAGGACTAGAATAAAAAGAATAATGGTGTTGATTTTCGTAAATGCAATGTTCACAGAAATTGAACTCAAGGTTACAATCATCGAGCCCTTCAACCAAACTTTTATTTTTCAAGGCTTTCAAGCCCTTTTCTCCTATGTGACTGAGTCTATGATGCCACAACATCATTTTCTTTATTGGGAGTTTCAACTCCAAAGAGTTTCACCCAGAGGAACAACGTTCTCCTTCCCTACACGAGAAACTTTGTATGACTTTGCAGAGACACTGTTACATTGAACAACATGTGCATCTAGCTTGTATAGAGTGCCAATATGTGCACCCTTGGCCAACACCATTGAACCTCTAGTCATTTTGCAGCCACCTCTCGAGAATGAAACTTGCAGGTCAACATCATTCAACTTACTAACATAAAGAAAATTACAAGGCATACCTGGTATGTGAATTACACCATTAATTCCTTTGATTCTTCCATCAAGAAATTGAATTTTGACTCTTCCACAACCAACAATTTCAAAAGATGAGTCGCTTTCCAGATACACCTTTCCACCTGCATACTTTTTGTATTTCGTGAACCAATCTCTGTGAGATGTCAAGTGAAAAGATGCACCTGAGTCAATAAAAAAGACGTCATTTGATGCCAGGGTCACCAAGGCAGCAATGAAGGCATTCACATCACTCTGAGAAGAATCATTATCCAAAGAGTTGTTATTATTCTTTTTCTCCTCTTGGCAATCCTTTTGGATATGTCCATTTTTCCCACAATTCCAACATTTCACCTTGGACTTATTTCCTAGAGACTTTGATCTCCCTTTAGACATGGATTTAGACCTTTTTTCCTTCTTCTTGCTTCTATCCTTTGATCCACCTGAAACAACGAGAGCCTCTTTGGCCATCTCAGAAGATTTACTTCATATTTCTTTTGACAATAACGAAGAAACCGCATCTTCCATTTTGAAAGTGGTTGTTGTACATCCAATATCCATCACCAGATGGTCCCACGTGTTAGGAAAGGAACACAATAGAAGCATATAGCTATCCTCGTCATCAATCTTTACACCTATAGATGCTAACTGAGAAACAATCATGTTAAATGAATTCAGATGGTCTACTACAGATGCACCTTCCTCCATCTTCAAGGAGTATAATTTATTCCTCAGGAATAACTTATTCACCAGAGACTTCCCCTAATAAATGTCACCAAGTTTCTTCCATAATGAAGATGTAGTCTTCTCCTTATGGACGTTTAGGAGAACAGAGTCTACCAAACAGAGTCTTATCATCCCTCTGGATTTTCTATCTGCAAGGTACCAATCTTCTTTCTTCATACTTGATGGTTTTGTTCCCATAACAACAATCCAAAGATCTCTATCCACCGACAGGTCTTCCATTTTGAGTTTCCGCAACTCAAAATTGCCACCATTGAACTTTTCAATTTCTACTCTTCCCGATGTGCTTGCCATCTTAATCTACAATCTAGAATACCAATTTTCTCTGCAAGATTCCCACTACAGAATTAGCACAAAAAACCCATCCTACCCACAAGGATAACACAACTGGCTAGGCTATGATATCACTTGTAAGGAAATATGAGTACGAAAATGTCTTTCTAATGCCAATTCTTAGAAGAGAAATGTAGATATGATGTTGAATTTCAAGTTATAGTTCATTAAGATGCACATTCACAAGTAACATAATAGACAATTAAAACAACACACACACATAATTGAACACCAGTTTTACATGGGAAAACCTTTACGGAAGAAAAACCAACACACCAAGCAAAATCTCTTTGTATTGCAATAAATAATGATTACATACAAAGTTATAGACTATGCTTCCAAATGATAATTCACATAATCTACTTTAGTAGCATTACATTTCCTTGATCAACCTTGCTTCAATTCAATTTGAACACCACTCATTAACATTATATACCATTCAATGTTGATACAACATTTGTTCCATTTCTCATCACATTCACTCTACATTCCAAGCAACACTAGGAACCATTCTATTAAGTTCCCAAATGGTCTCAACACCGTTCAACTTTCATTGACATGTCAAACCATCAAATAGACAACACCCAAACTCTCCTTGATCTTTCAAATTCACTTCGATGAGGATCATACCACTCCATTTGGTCCCCACTGCCATGCCACTACCTTAGACCATCGGCTTATTGACCCATCGAAGAGACTTTAGTTAGGGTCCCATTGATGTCATGAAGTCCTATTGAAGAGCCCTTTACACTGTGCTCACATTATTTTGTTGGTCCATTGAGGAGACCTTGGAAGAAGTCCCCTCGAAAACATCAAGTCACCCCGACGGAGGTTCTATTGGTGTATTGAGGAGACTGACTTCAAAGTTTTGAAAAAATCACAATGTCACACCAATAAAAGTCCCTAGCCTCCCATTGGAATGTGGAGGGGACAAGACTCAATGTCTTGGCGACATCACAATGTCACCTCGATACACTTTCATCGGAGTATCGAGGAGATGCTAAGATGACTCCCACCAAAATTTGACTGTCCCATCGATAAAGCCTTTATCGCTTGTGCAAACTTGAAACATGAAGTCCTTTTGCGGGTCAGGCTTTAGGGTTCCTCAATACCCGATACTGCAAACTCTGCCAGTAAAGATTATTAAGAAACTTCAAATCCCAACTGTTGAAACTCTTCTACTAGGAAATTGCATTTGGTAAGTGATAATCCCAAAGCCCAATGCCTGATAAGGAAGGTAAAATCAATGTTATGATGGTAGAAACATAAACCAATATGTTGAGGCACGATTTCCAACATGCTCCCACATGACAAAGACTTACCCACTTCTTGAAAACTTGAAGTTACTGAATATCATAGGCTCCAAGGCCCATCGAGCTGGCACACCACCTGTACTTGTCTATGCTCATAGATTTAGTTAATGCATCAGCGACATTTTCTAGAGTATCCACTTTTTCTAGATCAACTTTTCCATCCTCCACCATATCATGAACAAAATGATATTGAACATCGACATGCTTCCTCCTGGCATGGAAAGTTGGATTTTTCACCAAACAAATAGCACTCTAGCTATCACAAAAAATAGTAATCTTCCCTACATTAAATCCAATATTAGAACAAAAAAATATAATCCAAACAACTTCCTTGTAGGAATGTGTTGCTGCCATGTACTCTGCTTCAATAGTAGATAAAGCAACTGCAGCCTGCTACTTTCTCATCCAACTAACTACACCACCATGTAATGTGAAGATTTATCCACTAGTGGACCTTCTTCTGTTAATGTCCCCTACCCAATCAAAATCCACATATCCATGAATGCTAGAAAATCCTTGTGATCCAACTAAGTTACCTTGATAACATAAAGCATACTGAGAAGTACCTTTTAAATATCTCAAGAATCATTTCAGAACATCCCAATGCGGCCTTCCTAGATTATCCATAAACTAACTACGCACTCCCATTGCTTGGGAAATGTTTGGCCTTATACAAACCATCGTGTACAATAAAATTCCAACCACACTCACATAAGACACTCTAGTCATGTCCTCCATCTCAGTAGGTGATTTTGGACAATCTTCAATAGATAGTTTCATTCCCTGTAACACTGGAACAACTAACTATTTGCAATCTGCCATGTTAAACCTCTTAAGGAAAGAATTGATATACTTACTCTGACCGAGCCAAAGTTTTCTACCATCTCTATCGCTTCTAATTTATATCCCCAAAATAAAATTTGATGCACCTTAATCTCTCATTTCAAACTATGTTGACAACTAAGATTTTAAATCATAAATCATACCATTACTATTCCCAAAGAATAACATGTCATCCACATATAGGGCTATATTAAGTAAATGACCATTTTCAGATTTAAAATACACACAATGATTTGATTTTGATCTTACAAATCCCAATGACAACACAAATGTGTCAAACTTCTCGTACCACATTCTAGGCAATTGTTTTAAACCATACAAAGATTTCTTTAACTTACACACTAGATTTTATTTACCTCTTTCAACAAAGTGCTCTGGCTGGGACATATAAATCTCTTCTTTCAAATCTCCATTGAGAAACACTATCTTCACATCCATCTGCTCAATCTCTAAGTCATACACATCTATAATCAACAATAGAAATATGATAGAAGTTAGCTTAGCTACAAGATAAAATATTTCTCCATAATCAATGCCCTCTATCTGGGAATAATCTTTTGTGACCAACCCATCTTTATATTTCTCCATACTGCCATCCATACCAATTTTCTTTTTAAATACCCATTTATAGCCAACATGCTTTCGACCTTCAGGCAAAGGTACCAAATCCCAGGTTTCATTCTTTTTCAATGATGTCATTTCCTCATTCATGGCCTCCAACTAGGAATCTAAATTAGACATTTTAATTCTCTATTTCACAATCCTAGGCTCATCAGTGCTAGTAATCAAAGCATAGGCACAACTTGAATCCAACATAGAATATCCATACCTTTCAGGTTGTCATCTTTCACATGTAGATCTCCTCACAGGTTGAGACTAAGGTTGTGGTTCTTCTTCTTGTTTATAACTCTCATAACTACTTGAGCTCTCCTCAGATTTAGGTACACTTGGTATTTGTAGTTCATCTTTTTCTGGTGTAAGAGGGATTTCAACTACATATTTTTCCTTCTCTTTCATCTCTAACTACAAATCCACTATAGAATGTTTCAACTCATGACAGATTACACTTTTGTTGTATATTACCTTCTCAGTAACATGATTCCACAACTTGTATCCTTTCACACCGATGTCATAACCTATGAAGATACATTTTATAACCTTGTTCTCTAATTTAGATCTTTTCTTAGTGGGCACATATGCATATGCAACACAACCAAAGACTCAAATATGTATTAGAGAGGGCTTCTTACTTGACCATGCTTCCTTAGGTGTCTTATCCACAAGCGCCAAAGAGGGAGATTGATTTACCAAGTAACATGTTGTAGCAATAACCTCAACCCATAACTTTTGCTCCAGACTAGCATTGCTCAACATACTTCTTGCCCTTTCCATCAACATTTTGTTTAACCTTTTAGCGACTCCATTCTGCTGTGGAGTGTAAGGTATAGTTTTATTCCTCTTAATCCCATGGCCTTTGCAGTACCTTTCAAAATCCGTAGAACAAAATTCACCACCATTATCTGTCCTCAAGCATTTAATTTTCCTCCCAGTCTGATTGTCTACCAAGTTTTTAAACTCCTTAAACTGACTGAATGCCTCTGATTTACTATTAAAAAAATACACAAATGCTCTTCTTGAATAATCATCTATAAATGAAACATAATATTTAGACTTGGATAATGAAGGAACATTCATTGGAACAAATACATCAGAGTGAACATAATCCGGTATTCCAGAAGATTTACGAGGACTAGAATAAAAAGAAACAAGGCGTTGCTTTCCATAAATGCAATGTTCACTGAAATCGAACTCAAGGTTACAATCATTGAGCGCTTCAACTAGGATTTTGATTTTCAAGGCTTTCAATCCCTTTTCTCCTATGTGACGGATTCTATGATACCACAACATGGTTTTCTTTGCTAGGAGTTTCACCTCCAAAGAGTTTGGACCTAGAGGAACAACATTCTCCTACCCTACATGAGAAAATTTTTCTGACTTTGCAAAGACACTGTTACATTGAATAACACGTGCATCTAGCTTGTACAAAGTGCCAATACGTGCACCCTTGGCCAACACCATTGAGCCTCTAGTCATTTTGCAGCCACCACTTGAGAATGAAACTTGCATGCCAACATCATTTAGCTTTCTAATAGAAAGAAAATTATGAGCCAGACCTGGTATGTGCATTATGCCATCAATTCCTTTGATTCTTCTATCAAGAAATTAAATTTTGACTCTTCCATGACCAAAATTTCAAGAGATGAGTCACTTGCTAGATACACCTTTCCACCTACATAATTTTCATTGTTTTGTGAACCAATCTCTATGAGATGTCATGTGAAAAGATGCACCTGAGTGAATCAACTAGACATGATCCAATGCCTGGGTCATCAAAGCAGCAATGAAGGCATTGACATCGCTATAAGAAGAATCATTATACGAAGAGTTGTTGTTGTTCTTATTATTTTTCTCCTCTTTGCAATCCTTTCATATATGTCCAGTTTGCCCACAATTCTACCATTTCACCTTGTACTTCTTACCTAAATACTTTGATCTCCCTTTAAACTTAGATTTAGAAGTTTTGTCCTTCTTGCTTCTATCCTCTAATCTTCCTTGAACATCAAGATCCTCTTTGGCCATATTAGAAGATTTCCTTTGCATTTCTTCTTACAATAATGAAGCAACCACATATTCCATTTTGAAAGTGGTTGTTGTACTTCCAATTTCCATCACTAGATGGTCCCACATGTTAGGCAAGGAACACAATAGAAGCATACAAATATCCTCATCATCAATCTTTACACCTATAGACACTAACTAAGCAATAATCATGTTAAATGAATTTAGATTGTCTGCTAGATGCACCTTCCTCCATCTTCAAGGAGTATAACTTCTTCCTTAGGAATAAATTATTCACTAGAGACTTCCCCTGATAAATGTCACCAAGTTTCTTCCACAATTAAGATGCAGTCTTCTCCTCATGGACGTTCAGGAGAACAAAGTCTATGAGACAGAGTCTTATCAACCCTTTGGCTTTTCTATCTATGAGGTCCCCATCTTCTTTCTTCATACCTAATGGTTTTGTTCCCATAACAGCAATCCAAAGATCTCTATCCACCAACAGGTCTTCCATTTTGAGTTTCCACAACTCAAAATTGCCACCATTGAACTTTTCAATTTCTACTCTTCCTAATGTGCTTTCCATCTCAATCTACAATCTAGACTGACTTCAAAGTCCCAAAAAAATCACAATGTCACACTGACAAGAGTCCCCCAGCCTGCCATTGGCATGTCGAGGGGACAAGACTCAATGTCCTAGCGACATCACAATGTCACCTCAATACACTTTCATCAGAGTATCAAGGAGATGCTAAGAAGACTCCCACCAAAATTTGATTGTCCCATTGATAATGCCTTTACCGCCTATGCAAACTTGAAATATGAAGTCCCTTCGTGATTTGGGATTTGGGGTTCCTCAATACCCAATACCGTAGACTCCACCAGTAAAGCTTACAAAAAAACTACAAATCATGATTGCCAACACTCTTCTACTATGCAACTGCATTTGGTAAGTGATAAGCCTAAAACTGGATGCCCTATAAGGAAGGTAAACTCAATGCTATGAAGGTAGAAAGACAAACCAATAAGTTGAGGAATGATTTCCAACATATAGGAGGATTTAGAAAATGAAAGATGATAATTTTAAGGAGAAAAGAGCATAGAGTTCACATTTTTTAATGACAATATCACAAGCACAAACTTGAGATGATATGAGAATAGTCATGAAAAGCATGTATGTCAGTCTGAGAAAAGAAGATAGAGCTATCACATTAAGGTAGAAACCACAATCCAAAGGCAAGGGAAAGCCATGGAAAAGGATAGTAGTTAATGATCACTATGACAAAGTATGGATTGAAAGACAATTCAATGGCATGTTCAAGCCACATAGATGTTCACGAGCAAGATTTTCCACTAGTAAGGTTAAAGAGGATAGTCACCATAGTACTAAGAGCATGATCAAATATTTGAAGGAAAATTAAATGACAAGAGGAACAATGAAATTACAATAAAATGCTATCATAAACATGTGATATAGGCTATGTAATAATGGGATATATTCATAGGATGAAGGTAGCTAAACTTCATCAGTCAGTGAAAACAATACATCAAAAAAGTAGCAAATGACAGTCATAGTTCTTTAAAAAGGGAAGATCTCACAATCATTGCTCATGATGGAGGGAAAGTATGAGTAAAGGGAAGTGAATTCACATCAAAAGAGTAAACATAATAGTTTCAATCACAAGACAATGCACAGTGGACATTCAAAAAGGGAATATGACAGTTTAATGGATTTAATGACACTCCATATAATGAGGATCCATTTGAAGACCAATCTTCAAGGAAGATGACAATAAAGATAAATAATTAGGATAGTATTATACCAAAAGCACAGTTCAATCATACCAAAGACATGATAAGGGTAGTCAAAATGACAGTGGATAGTCACCATTGAAGGGACTATCATAAGAGGTCGCAAGGAATTTGAACAATGACTGTCAATATAAACTATTCAGTCATAAAGATCAGTCATCATGACATTATTCACAGTCATATAAAGGATAAAGTAGACAAACGACATTCAATCATGTCAAATCCATTGAGGACAATGAATACTTGTAAGAGCTAGTGTTGTTCAAGATAAGAAAAGACATAAATCATAACAGTTGACCATGACAATGAACTAGAACAAGGTAGTAGTCAAGTAAAAGAATCAAGATTTATGAATAATCCTATGGTGAGGTACATAGTGAAGAGATAGAGGGTTATGCTTCAAGACAAAGTTTCAAATCAAAGCATACAACATTAACAGTCTCTGTGAGAGAATGATAAAACAAGATAGTGTTGGTGGTATTCCTTCAATCGAAAAAGGTGGTAGTCATAACAAATCCATTGGATAGATAAAAAGAATAGGACCAACATAAGGAGTTTTTAAGACATATGCTATTTATCATTCTGCAGCCCTATAATCATTCCCAATGCATTTTCCACATGACCAATGAACTTGGGGAGAAATTCAAGATAGTTTAAGGAAAGTAATGAGTAGTTGGAGGGCATTTAGGAGGAGTTTGGTGAGCTGTGCAACAAAGGGAGAGAATATAGGGTAGTTTGTCCCAATTTGAAGCATCTACAAGAATCTAGGAGTTTTCTAAGGAGCCTTGACCAATGGACATGGTCAAAGCATTAATTTTTCTTCATTCAAACACCTTTTTGGAGAACTTTAGAGGGCTACAAAGTAGGGATAACTATTTTGGACGCCCTAGACCCTTGACCCAGCCAACTAAAGCAAACATATATCATTCACTTGCAACAACATGTTCTTTTATAGTAAGTTATTGAGTATCTTATAAGGAAGTCTAAGGGAAATATTTCATCCAGTTCTTGCTCTCTTAGCATTGTATTGTAACTTTTTGAAGGTTCTTTTAAGATGGAGCAATTTTGTAACTCCATTTTCAGACTTGTATACAACTATAAGTAACACCTTTTGATCAATAAATATAAGCTATTTTACCTTCTGATTATTTTTTATTGTGCAAATATCTTAAGATAGTTGATGTTATCTTGTGGTGATATCTTTTCCCCTTGATTTTTTGTCCTATTTTCCTTGCCTTTTATGCAAAAAGTATGCATTTTTGTAGGTTATAACTTGTTTTAACCAATTAAGAATAGAGTTTTGTTGTGCAGTTTTGCACACACGCCCCACTGAAAGTAGGGACCTTCTTTTTGCTCTGGATTTTGGTGTCTTTTGGCCTCTTAATTTTATTGATTTGGTTTCCTTTTGAGGTCTTTAGATGCTCATCCTGCTTGCCCAAGTGATTTCCCCAGGTTGCACTTTTAAAAAACTAAGTTCTGAGCAAAATCCGGGTTTTTACCCAAATCCAGGATTTTCCGGTCCGTCCGGATTTTCCTGGATTCTGCTCAAAGTCCGGCTCTGTGCAAAAATCTGGGTTTTTAGTCTAATCCGGGATTTTCCGCTCCATCCGGATTTTCCCGATTTCCATGAAAATTCCAGATCCGAGCAAAAATCCAGGTTTTTGCCCGCGTCCGGGGTTTTCTGCCCGACCCGGATTTTCCCGGATTTCTTCAGTTTTCCAGAATGTGCCAAAAGTCCGGAATTTTATGCCATCCGCGGAAATCCGGTCCACCCGGATTTTTCTGGATTTTCTGCCAGGCTTTGTGCAAATTGAAATACTGGATTAAATTGATGAATTTGATGATAAATGCTCAATATCCCATGCTTAATTTGATATATTACACGATGTTTCGCGCATTCTTGGTTCGTTTTGATAATCTATTGTTGGAATTTTTGTCTTATTCGGTAGAATCCTGTCTGGCTGGTTTTTTCCAGATTCTGGTCTGGAGTCCGCCTGACCTGGATTTTCTCGGATTTTCCCCTTGGTCTGGTTTCCCGAAATGGAAATTTTTTCGAAAATGATTTTTTTTCCTAAAATGGAAATTTTTTAAAAATGATCCTGAAAATGAAAATTTCTTGAGATAAAAATTGAAAATAAAAATTTCTAAAAATGGAAAAAATTCTGAAAATAGAAAGTTTCCTTATAAAAATGTAAGTTTTTAGAAAAGGTCAAAATTTTATTCAAATTTAATTTGAACATGTGGGCTATTAATGATGATATCTGTTTTTCAGGACTAAACAAATATAAAAAGGGGGACTTGCATATGGATTCGTGCCAAAGAGGGAAATCTGGACATGTTCAATTCAAACTTTCAAAGTGGGACCTGCTAAGAATCCGTGCCAAAACTGTCTACAGCTGGAAGACTTTCTAGAAACCACGTGAATCCGATCTTGCTGGAGATCGTAGGCCGACATGGATAATATTCATGCATTTAATGCAAATCTTGTCCTATTTTGAAATTCTCCTGGCCGACCTGTTTTGGGGCCAGTTATTATTGTAAAATCAAATTAGGCCGACATGTTTGGGGTTCTCTATAAATGGCATTTGTGCCTCATTTGTAAGGGGGAAGATTTTAGGAGTTTGACTAGGCCAGAATTGGCAAGTAGTTTTTAGAATTAGTTGTAGGAGATGAGAGACTTGAAATTGTTATGCAATGCTGGAGAAGTAATGCAATTGGATTGTTGATTTGGCAAACTTTGTATTTATTTTCGACAGTTTTTATGGTTTCTTGTTCTTGATTCTCAGATATTAGATGTTAGATGTTAGATTTCAGCTCTTTTACAATAATGGTGAAATGTTAATAATGTCGATCGATTTCCGGTCCATACTTTTAGCAATTTGCTGATTGTAGGTTGCTGTGTAAAGTTAGTCTGGGCCTCACTTCTGTGCTAAGTTCAACTGTGAATGCTTGTTTACATTGTGCCAGCAGTTGGGTATGTGAATGAATGTTCAAAGTCGAAAATCTTTGGATTTCCCCAGAAGATCGCACCATTTCTGTGTAGTTGCAGGTTTGTCCTTGATCAAGTAGAGATCGGTTTTGTTAGGGATCTGTCCATTTGTAGCTTTCATCATTATTGTGATTGATCTTAGGAGTTAGAATAGAATAGAACCTTTCTAAACCCTTATCTCTTTCTTTTATTTTGAATCTGGGTTAGTTTAGGGTTGAAAGCATCACCATATTGTTGCATCGATGAAAATTCACTTCCGGCATTGTTCATTTTAGGGCCTTGTGATTACCGGCATTTTCACATATTATACGAGTTGTTTATGCATTGTCATGACGACACCGAGAGACCTTGGGGTGATTTTCAACAATTTATTGTTGAAGATTATCTTTCAAAAGAGATAGAATATCATTTTCTGTCTGAGTTGTTGCTATGCAGAAAACACCATCAACAGATTGGCGCTAGAAGGAGGGCGAACAAGGTGACATTGCTGGAAGTTGAATGAACCTTTATGTTGAAAATCTAAAAATTCAAGTTCTGAGTCAAGATGGAAAAGCAGCGTTATGTTTTTCATAATGGAAACAGTCTTCAGATTGACTTTTTTCAAATCTGTAAGTCCCTGAATAGGAGGATAAATCAATGGAATGGCAAGGGTTTACATCATTGCGCATTTTTAGACAAGTGTAGGCTTCATAATACCTGTAGACATAATGAGTTTGAATGCTTGGCCTTTCTAGACAACATTGAGATGGTCTTGCAAATGAACCTTTTCATGCAAAACCTGCCTGAACCATTAGTCTCCTCAAATCTAGGGTTTATTGATGTTGCGGTTGAGGAATTTACATAGATAGTTGAAGGTCAGTTTGCTAGTGGTAAGTGCTTGCAGGATTTCCTTTCATCTAAATGGTGCAGAGTCCATGATGCAGCCCATTCAGAGTTCATCTGTCATTCGTGTGGGGACATTATCTTTAAAGTTGGAGAATATCTGGAGTGGAAAGGTGAGTTAAGCAAAGAATGCACTGCAGAAGGGCTGACTACTTCTGAATCCAGGGATGGCATTGCAACTGATGCTGACGTGACATTAGAAGGAACTGAGTGTCATGAAGATGAATCTGAGGCATCAGAAATAATAGAGGAACATTCAAGTGAAGAATCACCTACCGAGATCAAGGAGGATGTCCTTGTTGAGGCTAGTCAAGTTCCTAAAAAATATAGTGGAGGCTGAAAAGGAGGTTCAGGTCCAAGACGAAGATGTGATACAGACCAGATACAAAGATTTTGTTGCCAGAATTATAAGAGATTGGTCAAGCCTAGGTTTTGGAGTCTACCTAGAGGAGCTATTGTTACCAGCTTGGTGTAGGATACATGAGGAAGAGCATTCAGAATTCACCTGTTTCCAGTGCTAGACAGTCATAAAGGAGGTGAAGGAACAAGTACAACTACTCTTACATGCAAATGATACACAGATAGGTACATCAGACGAGTCTCTGACTGAGGGATGTCAACCAGTTGCTGATGAATGTCTTGAAGAACGTGAGGAAGCACTCAGTGAAATGGTCAACGTTTCTAATGATTGTGATCAAGAATCTGAGCTAGTGCCAACAGAAGATGAATTCAGGGAGTCTTCTCATTTATCTAATTCTATTTTTCCTCAACTTATTGATGAACTGCACAATGAAAACTCATAGATTCTATGCATTATTAATGGGGTAGCTGATGTGGTTCATGCTAGTGTGCAGGAGAATATGAACGATGTTGAAAACATAAATGTTGCAGTCAGTGTTGGTGAACATGCTCCAACTTCTCCAGGTGAGAATGTGTTGGAAGATCAATCTGTGATACCTTCGGATGAGCATCCTGCTGAGGAAATTGTTGTACAAGATAATGCCCCTGCGTTTTCACTGTTGATCCCTCATGGAAATACTCAAACAGGTGAAAAGTTCCATGTTTTTAGGTCTGAAAGTTTTCGATATGAATTTCACTTTGCATCATGTAATGATTCCTCTAATTCTATCTTGCCTGTTTCAAATGTAAGTGGAATATTGCATCATCAATGGAGACCCCCTGATGACACTATGATCAACTCTTCACAAGTGCAGGATGATGAACACAACACTCAGTCTGTAGAAATGCAAAATCATGTTGTTTCTTTCTTTGCTAGAAATGCTAAATCTTGTCAATTTGATTATGGAGATTTAGGAAAGACAACTTGCATATGGGTTAATCATGGTCCTAATGAGTTACCTCAGTTACTAGTTATTCCTAATCTTGACATGGAGTTTGAATGCTACAACGCAGAGATTTATTTTTCTAAATATAAAGATAGGTTTGCATTTCTGAGGACTGTTACCTTCACTTTATTGCTTGTCCATGCATTGATTAGTCATATGGGGATGAGTCTCAGTTCATCCTATTTGATCATGAGCCACTTTGAGTCTCTCTATATATAGTGCTGATTTGAATAAGTGCAGCTTGGTCTGCTTTTCTTTTGCTTTTGTCTGTTTTGTTTTCTTTAGAATAGATTGCTTAGTTTAGATTGCTTTTCTTTGCTTCTGTTTTGGCTAGTTTAGTTTGATGTGGGTTTCGGTTTGGTTTGTTGTTTTGTTTCTCTAGCTTGGATTTTCTGTTTTCTGGTTGGGGAGTGTCTTTCCTGTGCAATAATTCTTTATTATCTGGGATTGTTCTAAGTGTTTTATTGATGGACTTTAGTCATGTGTCTGGAATTAATGGTCAGAGATCTTTTGTTGGTGTCAAGCAGTCTGAATGTCTGATTTAAAGAGAATGGGTCATTGGTCTGACTTGAATCTGAAGTATTATGAAATCTTATATCCTTCATATATCTTAAGAATCTGAAGGTTGCAGTAGGGTCCTTGCAAGGTCTTGTTGGGTGAAAAATCATATTTCTGCTTCAGTGCCACTGTGGTTCTCAGCCCTGAGTGTGGACTTCACTGTTCACAGGTTGAAATGAAAAGAGTAAAAGAATAGAAATATCAAAAAAGAAAAAGAAAAAGAAAAGAGAAAATATTGAGAGTCAGAGGAATGATTTCAACTCATCAGGGGTATCTGAATATCTCTACCGGGGCTATGGACGTCTGGCTGGCAGTAGAGCTATGTTCAGGAGAATCACAGCGATAACCTCGTTGGGGCTATGGATGCCTGACTGGCAGCGAGGCTCTATCCAGGTTGCTTTTGGAGCTAGAATCTTTACGTAGCCTAACTTGACTAAGCTTGGTTTCTACGGTAGCTTAAGGACATAAATAAACTCACTTGCACACACTTGGATTTTCAGTCTATGGAAGTTTCAGTCAGCCTTTGGTCTTGATTTTCTTTAATCTTGCATTTTGATTTGTTTGCCTGATAGGGAGATCGAAACCAGAGATTTTGGGTTCATGATTCTTGTTCCATCATCAAAATGCTCTGGAGCATTTTCCCAGCGGAGTCGCCATTTGTTGTGCAGTTTTGCACACACGCCCCATTGAAAGTAGGGACCCTCTTTTTGCTCTGGCTTTTGGTGTCTTTTGGCCACTTAATTTTATTGATTTGGTTGCCTTTTGAGGTCCTTAGATGCTCATCCTGCTTGCCCAAGTGATTTCCCCAGGTTGCACTTTTAAAAAATTAAGTTCTGAGCAAAATCCAGGTTTTTACCCCAATCCGGGATTTTCCGGTCCATCCAGATTTTCCCGGATTCTACTCAAAGTCTGGCTTTGTGCAAAAATCTGGGTTTTTAGTCCAATCCGAGATTTTCCGCTCCATCCAGATTTTCCTGATTTCCATGAAAATTCCAGATCCGAGCAAAAATCTAGGTTTTTGCCCGCGTCTGGGGTTTTTCGCCCGACCCAGATTTTCCCAGATTTCTTCAGTTTTCTGAAATGTGCCAAAAGTTCAGAATTTTATGCCGTCCGCGGAAATTCGGTCCACCTGGATTTTTCTGGATTTTCTGCCAGGCTTTGTGTAAATTGAAATACTAGATTAAATTGATGAATTTGATGATAAATGCTCAACATCCCATGCTTAATTTGATATATTATACGATGTTTCGCGCATTCTTGGTTCGTTTTGATGATCTATTGTTGAAATTTTTGTCTTATTCGGTAGAATCCTGTCCGGCTGGTTTTTTCCGGATTCTGGTCTGGAGTCCGCCTGACCTGGATTTTCCCGGATTTTCCCATTGGTCTGGTTTCCTGAAATGGAAATTTTTTCGAAAATGATTTTTTTTCCGAAAATGGAAATTTTTTAAAAATGATCCGAAAATGAAAATTTCTTGAGATAAAAAAATTGAAAATAAAAATTTCCAAAAATGGAAAAAATTCTGAAAATAGAAAGTTTCCTTATAAAAATGTAAGTTTTTTAGAAAAGGTCAAAATTTTATTCAAATTTAATTTGAACATGTGGGCTATTAATGATGATATCTGTTTTTTAGGACTAAACAAATATAAAAAGGGGGACTTGCATATGGATTCGTGCCAAAGAGGGAAATCTGGACATGTTCAATTCAAACTTTCAAAGTGGGACCTGCTTAAGAATCCGTGCCAAAACTATCTACAGCTGGAAAACTTTCTGGAAACCACGTGAATCCGATCTTGCTGGAGATCGTAGGCCGACATGGATAATATTCATGCATTTAATACAAATCTTGTCCTATTTTGAAATTCTCCTAGCGGACCTGTTTTGGGGCCAGTTATTATTGTAAAATCAAATTGGGCTGACATGTTTGGGGTTCTCTATAAATGGCATTTGTGCCTCATTTGTAAGGGGGGAAGATTTTAGGAGTTTGACTAGGCCAAAATTTTGCTAAGTTAGAAGGCCAGAATTGGCAAGTAGTTTTTAGAATTAGCTGTAGGAGATGAGAGACTTGAAATTGTTATACAATGCTGGAGAAGTAATGCAATTGGATTGTTGATTTGACAAACTTTGTATTTATTTTCGACGGTTTTTATGGTTTCTTGTTTCTTGATTCTCAGATATTAGATGTTAGATGTTAGATTTTAGCTCTTTTACAACAATGGTGAAATGTTAATAATGTCGATCGATTTCCGGTCCATACTTTTAGCAATTTGCTGCTTGTAGGTTGCTGTGTAAAGTTAGTCTGGGCCTCACTTCTGTGCTAAGTTCAACTGTGAATGCTTGTTTACATTGTGCTAGCAGTTGGGTATGTGAATGAATGTTCAAAGTCTGAAAATCTTTGGATTTCCCCAGAAGATCACACCATTTCTATGTAGTTGCAGGTTTGTCCTTGATCAAGCAGAGATCGGTTTTGTTAGGGATCTGTCCATTTGCAGCTTTCATCATTATTGTGATTGATCTTAGGAGTTAGAATATAATAGAACCTTTCTAAACCCTTATCTCTTTTGCTGTTTATTTTGAATCTGGGTTAGTTTTAGGGTTGAAAGCATCACCATATTGTTGGATCTGATGAAAATTCACTTCCAGCATTGTTCATTTGTAAGGCCCCTTGTGATTACCAGCATTTTCACATATTATCTGAGTTGTTTATGCATTGTCATGACCTGACACCCGAGAGACCTTGGGGTGATTTTCAACAATTTATTGTTGAAGATTATCTTTCAAGAGAGATAGAATATCATTTTTTGTCTGAGTTGTTGCTATGCAGAAAACACCATCAACAAGTTTAAGTTGTGATAACATTCATAGCTCCTTATAATTACTATTTTTAATACACTAAACCTAGTTATGAAATTTTTTTGCAAAGAAATATGAAATATTGAGTTGTGTATGTTTTGGGTTTAAATTATTGATCATTTTATGTGTCCAAACAATAGTCCATGCTTTGAAATTATTTTGGTGTGTATCACTTTATTAGTCATAGGTTTCATTTTATATTTCCTTTCACCTGTTTTATTAGTGTGCATTAGTAGGATAGGTTAATTAGGTGAAGTCTCAAAGGGAACCAATCCTCTTTGGAGGTTGATCTCCAACATCTAAGCCCACACTCAGGAAGATCATCCCATGTTTCACAAGGTGGATGAGTGATTTTATCATCTCAACAAGGGTGCACACTTTAGTGAGTAGTTTTTGGCATGCCCAATGGGACTATTTGAACTATCTCAGTTCAAAATTTGTCCCATCATTGTTTGTATTTGGTGTGTATGTCAACAATTTATGCATTTGGAGGGAAAATCTTAACACACCTGGTGACTCCAAGTTCAATATACTAGTTTCAAGTGGACTTGGTGCTGGTATGTACTTATTTTTTATAAAAAATAGACCTAATTATCTTTTATTTAAAGGATATTTCAATAAGTTTCAAACTTTTTTGAATGTTGCATAATGTCTTCATTTCATGGAGATATATTTCATCGTCCCCATTTTAGGAAAATGCTGCTTATATAACTTCCTATCAACCATACCAAACATAGCATACTATTAGTTTCATTGAAAATGACCCTATGATAACACGTTATCAACATACTTATCATGATTACCACCCACATACCTATACTCAAGCCTCATGGTAGCCTGCATATGTTTAAACTCAACCAAAAGAAGGCCATTTTATTTCCAACCAACATATCTACCCTCATAGCCAACCTCAAAATGTTGGTAACTTGAGCATCAAAGATATACTGTTGGATTTTGAAAAGCACTTGAATGATATTGTAAGAGACCAAGAGTATGAATTTCAACAAGAAGAGTTGGCTTATCAATCTTACCAACACCAATAGGAGTTGGCTTACCAAAGGGAGAGATATGAAGAGTCTCTTGCACAAGAGATTGCTTCCAAACAAGAGCATATGAAGCTTTTTCTTACCCAAGAAAAAAGGATAGAAGATCAATCAACCTCTTGCATTTTGAGTCAACATGCAAAGGAAGAGCCTTTCAAGTACAAATTTCCAAGCTTGAAGCAAGGTAAGCCTCCCGAGTTTTCAAGTCAATCTTTTGAGTTTGAAATTCCAAGTTAGGGATTTACATAATTTGTAAGAGTTTGAACAAAAAAATAGATCAACTTTATCCAAAACTTATACATCCTCAAGACACTCGACAAGACCTCTATAACCAGCCTTCTTTCCCTAGCACTATTTTCCTTTACAAAGGTGGACCCATTGCTTATCAAGATAGTTGGTTTAGTGAACAAGAAGAGGTGGTATTTGGGGAAGAACAAAAATAATCTTTTGCTGTTGATACACTTGCATATGAGGTGGAAAAGAAAAAACTAGATTTGCAGCAAGAGGTTGAAGAGCATCAGGGAAAAATTTAGTAGCTAATCTTCGCCAATTGGTGAATTCTAGGAATCGGCCAAGTAAAAATTGGTGAATTTCTTGCACCCAATAGGGTGTCCAAATCGCCTGTATTTTGCGAACTATAGGTCCAATGCATGTCCATTAACCAATGAGTTTTTTTATGAGGCATATTTAAGCAACAAATTCGCCATTGTCAAACTACGCATTTCAATTGGACCTACTAATATTTTTACTTGGAATCTCGAAAGCATTTAATAAAACACCTACTTATTCGCCAATACTATTAAAACAACATTGTATTAGGACCCATTTCACCAATTAAAATTTACAAATAGTTGCTTGTGAAGACCCATTTCGCCAATTAAAATTTATAAATAGTTGCTCATGAGGACCTATTTTTCCAATAACATTAAAAAATAATTACATTTGAGGACACATTTCGCCTTGAAAATTACAACATATTGTTGTATAAGCACACGAGATTTGCCAAATTTTTAATATACCATTTAAAAATCTTGTGAAATTCGCCAAATATGGAATCATGGATTGATATAAATACAATCGAAAGTGTCATTTATTCTTAGACATTTTTTTCAGTTCTGAGGTTCTACTTCTCCATTAGGAAGTCAACGAAAGCTGAAAACCTAGACTTAAAAGGTGAGTGATCATTTCTTCATAGTGTTATTAGTTATAATAATAAGTTTTCTTTATCTCTTTTCCATTCTTGCTTTAGTCTTAAAGATGATATTGAGTAGGGAATGTGATCTATATTATTATTCTCTGTCCTTAAACAAGAAGAAATTTTTTTTCCAGTTTTTATTCAAAGTGAGAGATGAATATGTCGAGTGAATCAGAGATCAATATGTTGAGCGGCTCGAGTAGCAAGGGTAAGGCTCCTGCTGCTCCTCAGGGTGGTGAAGAGACTCCTGCCGCTTCTCAGACTCCTTCCTCTCCTTAGGGTGGTAAGGCTCCTACTACTCCTCAGACTCCTATCGCTCCTCAAGGTGGTGAAGAGACTCCTGCCGCTCCTTAGGCTCCCCAAGGTGGTGAAGAGACTCCTACCACTCCTCAAGCTCCTCAGGGTGGTGAAGAGACTCCTGCTCCTCCTTAGGATCCTCAGGGTGGTGAAGAGACTCCTGTCACTCCTCAGGGTGGTGAAGAGACTCCTGCTACTCCTCAGGGTTGTGAAGAGACTGGGAGGCCATCAAAATGAAAAAAACTTAGACATACCATATAGTCTTACTTTGGAATTGCCAAAGCTTCTAATCCATCAGGTCAATATGGAGCTACATCATCAACTCTTCCACTAAATATTGGTAGCATTTCCAATACCTAACCGCCACCGGAATGTCAAGTTGAGATTGTCATTGATTTAAATCAAAATGTATCAAATCAGGATAGCAATACTGCATAAGATGTTCCAAGTGATACCCTGGGCCCGGTTAGCTAGAATGAGATAATTGACTTGGATGAGGATGATGATGTTGGTAGTAAGAAAAGGAAAAATAAACCAAAAAGGGGGGGTGAGTGGGAAATGACAAGGAGTTTTCAACTTGGTTGGTTGTCAAAATACCCAATCATGGTACTAGTGGGGATTGGCAATGTAAACGATATTAAAAAGGCAACATTGGACAAATTTAAGATTTGTAGTTGGAAATGTGGAAGAGCCAAGATGTTGCAGCTAAAGATTGACACTATAGAAAAGCATGTCGGTAAAGTTTATGAAAAAAAATCATAGACGGAAAGGAAGAATCAGTCATACGATGGAAATCAAAGGAAGAATGTCTTCATGTTAGGTATGCCGTGGATTATGAAGAGCATGAAAAAAGAATGTCGAACATTGCTGCATGTAAAGGTACACTTGAGGCTTAATTTGGAAAAGCAATGGAAGGAGAAAATCTGTCAAAAATTGTTCAGATGAGTGTTGTTTTTTATATTTTGTCCATATGGCGTCCTCTGACAGACTACCCAAAATATTCTGGTTTATTATCTTATTTGAATTTTCCTCACTATCCCTAATCACATTGGTTAGTAAATGTTGGATGGGATTGGGAAAATTGTCTTGCTGCAGTGGAAAAGGAAGATTTAAAGGATAAAGTAAAAGAGTCAAATTTCATTTCATTATCTTTAGATGAAGTTACTGTAGTAGATAATACTTCTTGGGTCTATATGCATTTGTATACTATACAACATGTTCTCCAAGATCATCTTCTCTATGTTCATAAAATGAAGAATAGTTCAACATCATAAAATATATTTGAACTAGTAAAAAAATATTTGAATGAAATTGCAGGTATGGATGAGTTGACAATTGCGAAAAAGTTGGTGAGTGTAGGAGATGATGGAGCTGTAGTGATGCAAGGTCAAAGGACCGGTGTTTGCACAAAGCTACAAACTACTTGTGCACCATACATGCTTGGCATTCATTGCATGGCCCACAAAATGAATTTAGCATTCAAAATTGTAAGCAAGTTTCCTATAGTATCAAAAGTAAAAAATCTAGTCTGCGAGATCCACGCATACTTCTGCCAAAGTCCTAAACGTTTCACAAAATTTCAAAATTTTGCTGAGGGAATAACACTAGGAAACAAGCTTCTCAAGGATGTCGATACCAGATGGATCTCCCTGCATGGACTAGCGCAACGAGTTCTTTCAGAATATCAATCCTTGATTGGAGTGATGTACAAAAATCACAGGACAGTAGAAAAAGCTCTTGGCCTCTTACATAGGTTAAGCGATATAGAGACACTCTTGACTTTAACTAGTCTTCTCCCATGCTAGATGTGATGAACGAGCTTGTGAAGAAATCCCAAGACATAACTATGTATATTAATGAATATGCCAATCTACATAAACATACATGCTTGGCCCTCAATCATCTATATCTAGATCTAACATAAGATAGCCCAAATTATTTCATGTGGTGGAAAATTACTGATTTGAATGATCCTGATAATTATTTACACTTTAATGCAAGCAGACACTTATGCATTTGTGTACGTGGATATGAGATACAAATGTACCAATGTAAGACAACCAGGTGCTCTAGCAGAGAAGTAGCTATTAACGAGGAAGATTTTCAAGGCATTGTTAAATCTATTGGTGATAATTTGAAGGAAATTGGAAAATCTATTTCCTCAGAGATTCGTGAAAGATTCCCTCAACATGAAATACTTGAAGCCATGAGTATTGTGTATCCTCAATTTTGGGAAAACTGAGATAACCCCACATTTTTTCATGCTCAGGTAAAAACCTTGATCGAACAATTTTTGAAAACTGTAACATACAATGAGTAGACAATAGAAGGAATTTTAGATGAAGCTAAGCTTAGAAAACAATGTGGGAGTTTTGTAATAGCTATGAAGGACCAGTATAAATCCATGGGAAAGGACAAGGCCTTTGAACCGGGATCAATAAAAAAGGTTTGGACAAACTTAGGTCAGAGTGAAATATTGCGTGGTTTGATATCAGAATATTTCAAACTTGCTGATTTATGTCAAACAATGATATTGGGGTTGGTGGAGGATGAGAGAGTTTTCAGTACATTTGGGGTTTTTGAAATCAAAGTTAAGAAACAAACTAGACAAGAATTTGGAAAATTGCTTGAGGATGAAAGGAACTGCGTATAATGTCAGAAATTTTCCCTTTTGAAAGGGAACTCGCAATCTGGAGGTCCACATGTGAAAGAAGAGGGACCAGGTTGTGCAACACTCCAATTCCAAAGGCTGGTACTAGTGGGACTGGCAGTGGGAATGGGAGTCAAATAGATGACACAATGAATGTTGAATTTGAGACACAGGCTAAAGAAAATGAAGAGCAGACTTGGAATCAAATTCAAGATGACTCTTTTACTTTATCTGATGATGAACATTAGTTTGAGGACCTCCAATCCATTTGGGAAATGGAAGAGAATTAGCAAATTTTAGGTATTTATATTGCACTTCATGGATCCTAGGATTAGATTCCATTGTTCCATATTGTAGTTGATGATATTTTATATTGTATTCAATGAAATTGTGAATCATTGCAATTCATGATATTTTATTTTATATTGCACTTCATGAATCATATTCCAAAGTCAAACTGTAGTTGATGATATTTTATGTTGTATTCCATGAAATTGTGATATTTTATATTGTATTTTATATTTTACATTAGTCTGTACATAACATTCAATGATGTGTCAGATGACAGTGCCTTTGAAAGGTTAAGGAAAGATAAGTCCATAATGTCGCATGGTCACTGAAACTTGGAACCTTAGAACCAAAGTTTGAAGTTTCAAAGTTTTCCAAACCTCTGACCCACCGACTAGAAAGATGACCAAGAAAGAATTGCAACTCAACAACGTGAACCATCAACCATGTTGGGGAATCAGGGAGTTGTGAAAATTTAGAGCTATGCGACAAGGTTATAAAACTCTGAGGGCTAGCGACTAAGGTTAGGAAAAGCACCAAAACCATGACTTTGAGTGATAGTAACCACAACAATGAAACTAACCAAAACTCCATCATTCCAATTCCAATAATAGATAATCCACGACATGAATTCATATAAATGTTTAGTGGATATGCTAAGTAGTCATGGATATTGAGTATTGATGTGTGAATTGTAATGCAATTTCACTAAGATTATGGATGCCTGGAATTAAAATCACCTTATAGTTCATATTTTAATTGTGTTAAAAGTAAAACTTGAGCATGTGCTCAATGATTCATCACTCAACTCAATGCTTATTAGATTAATAACATATTAGCAATAGTATTAGTAGCATATACAACAATGAACATAATAACAAGTGTATCTAGAAGTTGAAACCACTACTAGACTTTTTCTTCAAATGATATAATAAATAATATAGATAATTGAACATCAACACATTATTGAAGTTTGAATTTGAGCTTTTAAATTAATTATCACTGTATCACATGAAGGAATACATAGAGGCATTGGCAATGCAAAATCTTGCTCAAAGACAACTCTACACAGAGTTGAGTTGGAACTTGGAAACTCATATTATCAAAAATTAAATCACTGCATCACCTTTTCTAGCAACTTCCACTCTTCAAGTGTTGGAATTGTCATTTGTTCTAACTGATGTTGTTTGACTTGAAGATTTGTTAACAATTCACTATTCCAATTGGAACCTGTCTTGGATTCTTCAGTCAATTTTGCATTCAGGGTTAGCAATGGTTTGATGGAATCCAAATAGGTCACCACATCTGGGTTATGAGGAAACTGGTCCAAATCAATCTTCCTTGCATCCTCCATCTTCTTTCTGAAATCATTCCATCTAACGAATCACTCATTTGTGTCAAAAGCCTCTAGTAAACCAAGCTCTGTGAAGTTCCTTAACTTTTCATCCACCTTCTTCATCTTGTGTACAACCAAATGAAAATATTTCTCTATTTCACGCATTCTCAAACATTTTTCAATGACATATGACAACGTCATTGATGTAGCAAGTTGATTAGTAATCCCTTTTAATTTCAAAACATTGTCATTGGCTTTGTAGATTGTTTGTTGAATTTTATTTGCTGATTTCTCTAATGCCAACACATTTTTGTTCTCCATTAAATATTTGTTGAGCTTCTTATGATGTTGTCTGATAGCATCAATCAATTGAAACATGTCACACAAATGATCAATCCCCTGCATTATTTCATCCCAGATATTTTGTTTCATATGCCTCATTGTTTCTCTACAAAATGAAGATAACTTATTTTGACAAGACTTAATTTCATTTTTTGCTTCCATCAGTTCTGTCTCCAATCTTTCATTTCTTGTTATCTCCTTCTCCAATTTTTGTTCCCACTGTGCATTTCCATTTGCAATGCTTAGTCTTAATTTTTCTGAAGTGGATTTTTCCTCATCATATTTCTTGTTTCTCTCATCTAGCCTTTGCTTCAGTTCATTCACTGCAGTCTCATTTTGCTTATCCTATTTTCTTGTTAATGTAGAGGCATATTTTTTAATTCTTTTTTCTAATTCATTGCTCTTGTTATCTGCTGCTTTCCTCTTTGCTTGCTCATTTTCTAGGTCTTCCTGTAACTTTTCAATTTGAGTCTGCAACCTTTTTTTCTCTCTATCTTGCTTTAGCAATGATGTGTACACCAATTCATTGTTCTTCTTTGATACATTAATTTTATTAGTATTTCTGAGTCTAGAAAAATCCAATTGAAAGTTGTTCACCTCGAATTCAGATGGAGCCATCTAATTTGCTGGTTTGTTTTGAACTGTGGGAACAAGAATTATGTACTCCATGATTTATTTACTTGTGTCAAATGTGGGTAATACCATGGTTGTTGTAGGCTATGAAGTTAGAGCAGACACACTCTCCATCAGTTGCTTCTTTTCTTTTTTATTCAATTCTAATTTCTTTTTAAACTCTTCAATGTAATCAAAACCCAGGGATGTAGGGACAATGGAATGCTTGAATGGAAAAGGAATAGGAGTACTTGTAGTTGCTAATGATGTTGTAGCCAGACTAATTGGCATTGGGGGAGTGCTTGGAAATAACTCCTTTGTGGTGGATCCACTGGTAGTGTGACTCGGAGTTGGACCTATCAAAATCCTTTTCCTCTTTTGTATGCCTTGATCACCTGGTGTTTTTGTGGTATATTGTGTTGTTTTCCTCTTGTGTGTAATTTGATGTTGTAGCACATGTTGACCACTACTAGTACTACTACCCATACCATCGCCACCAAAGGTAGTGCCAGTTGCACTAAGCCCTCCACCATGGGCATGTCCTAGTTGTGATTGTGTTTGACCATGAGGACGAGGACTTGAATCTCTAACAAATTGATTTTTTTTGGTTCTACTTGTTTTCCCTTGGTCTAATTTATCAGCTCCAAGGCCAGATTTATCAACTGGTTTTCTATGTTGTACATCTATTATTGTAGAAATTCCTTGTCCTTGGGACCCCAAACCACCACCTTCATAACCCATTTTTTCAGCTATGGCTGCTCCTGTAGTAAATGCTTCTTTTGTGGCCTCACTTAAACCAAGTTTGAAATTGAAATGGCTTTCTTCTTGCCTATCATCATCACTTTCTTCATCTTCTTGTTCATTCAAATGCTCTATATTCCATAATTTTCTAAACTCAAGATCTTCTTCATTATCTCCATACTCTGCAAGAGCTCTTGGATCACCTAGGTCCTTCCTCATAGACCAAAAGGCAGTAATTTTTGATCGTGACCAATTTTTTTTTGTAACTCCCTTCTCTAGAGAATCTAGCATTTTTACTCTACTAGATGGTTTATGAATTTTTTCATAAAAATTGTTGTACCTCCTAATTGTCTTTCGATGCAATGCCATAATTTTTGCTAACAATTGTTCAAAAGAAATACCATTCTCAACAACACTTTTCTCCACTGCTACTTTGACCTCATCCCAAGAATCCTTGTTTCTCAAGTTTTCAAGCAAGGGTTTACTTTGATGTTGAATTCTACTTCCAACATTCTTATTGAGCACAATCATTGATTTAATGGTGTCACATGGATCATCCTTCCAGTGACAAATAGCATCAAAATCAAAAAAATTCAAAAGATCATGTGCCACACTAAATGCTTTTCTCTCGAATGTCATCCCTCCACATGAAAAAGGTAAAGAAGGAAATAATGTCTTCTTCCCCTGACCACTAAAGTGTCTTTCATCAATACTCTGCATTTGCCTTACATATTCTAAAGCAAAAACCCTTTCTGTCACATGTATTGGAAGTTTGTATGGCTGTACTTCCTATCCATAAAATCTTAGCATAGTAAATTCTTCCATTAAGTACCAATTATCCAATTGTATTTCTTTTCCTAGTTGAATGTAGTTTCTACATGACATAGGAAATCTAGGCATTGGAGTATTTGTAATTGCTTGATGCAATGGAGATAAAAAGTAGTCTACAAAATGACTGTAGTTCCTTCGAGAATCATGCAACCTTATAACAGTGGTCCATTCATTTACTGGAGCCATTTTCTTTTGCTTAGGATTACTATTTCCATAAGGTTGAATCTGAAGCTTGTTGGTCTGAAACATTCCTCTAAATTTGAATAGAAAAAGATTGCACAAGTAGGTTGTGAACCTAAATGTCTTGGTGGAACCTCCTTTAATCATTAAAATTTTTTTATGCATGGATTTTACAATGTGCTCAATAAAATTATATTTGGCATGTGGAACACCATAATGGATTTTATACACCATTTCAAGGAGGCATGCACCCACTTCCAAATTGCTATCTAGACCAAGGAAGAATGCTAGCATGGAAATAGTATCCTGAACCCATGGTTTAAAAATATCCAAATCATAAGGAGGCTTATGATCACCTTTCAATTTGTTTCTATCTTGAACTATTCTATTTAAGAAAGAATTTTTCTCCATTTCATCCACTGCTTCATAATCACTAGCGAGCATTTCTAGGTCAATGTGGACATTTCCAAATTCTTCGGTTGTAAACCCCAAGCCCAACACTTTTCCAAGTTCTTTTGCATTAATGTATAACAATTCTTCTTTGCTATCTTTATTAACAATTTCTCTTTTGTTATCATCATAATTTAGGGCATAGACCATGATAAATTCTGGGTAAGGGAAAACCTCATGTAACATCATGCGCCCTAATCTAGTTACCCACAGTGCACTGATACTACTAACTTGCAATTGCATTTGCTTTGGAGCCTTATTCTCAGATGAAAATCTAAGTTCTGACGTATGCCTACCATAGGTTTCAGGATCATAAATATCATGGTATTCATCAGTGAAACTTGGGGTTTTAAGAAATTTTGCATAATGTATTTTTTTATCCAACATTGCTCTAGTGGTATTGGTGGTAGACATGCTGATACAATCAACAATATGAAATTTGTGAATTCCCTATTAGTACTTAATTTTTCTTAATTCTTAAGCCTCTTAACCCTAAACCTAAACTTCAAAGTTTGACAAAATAAGTTTTTAAGAAATGTCAAGCAATGAAATGTAGCCACATGAATTCTTTAACTTACCTAGATTTTGAATTTTGATTCTTGAAGTTGAAACTACGTTGAATCTTGAAACTGGGTTACTGGAATGGATTTGTTGGAAGTGGAACTGTGGAACCCAGAACAGGGTGGTGCACTGCAATGAGCAAACTGAATGACACTGAAACGTCTACTCATTACTTATGGACTACACAGTACACAATTAGGTAGTACAATGTACATGGCTAAAAACATTTAAAACAAGCCATTAAAAAAAATGATTTACTCCTGCATTGACAACAAATTTTAAACCATTGATCTCTGTTAATCTAATGGTTATAGGGTGATTCCAGAGGTTTAAGTTCACAAGTGTAGCGCTCTATGCATTTCATTCCGGAATGCAACTACAACCATACATCAAATGTTCATCGAACGATTGAGTAATTTATGATATAAATAATAAACATAAAACATGTGTTTTAAATTTTCTTTAAATTTTAATGTGCTAGGATTGAAATCAAGGCCAACGGGCTAGAAACTTAACATTTCAAAGGCCTTAATAAAATGAATTACAATGTCACATTAATAGCACATTGCACAACCATTAATAGCACTTAACTTGCAAAGGACTTAATAAAATGAATTACAATGTCACATTAATAGCACAACCATTTATTTTATTACATTAACTAAATTACAATGTCACATTATTACATAGTACAAATACAAATGTAAGCGCAAGCGCCAAGCTTCTGCTGGACCGCTGGTGAAAATTTGAAAACGTAAATGTGATACATGTATCTCTGAAAATAAATGGAACTTGCCGGGTCAACCATGAGCTCTGAAAATAAACACATGGGACTTGTCGAGTCAGCCATACGCTTTGAAAATAAATGCATGGGGAAAGAGGGCCCGATGAAATTGGGGAAATGGGAGCCGTGAAGATACAAAATGTACTTAGCCCCTTTCAGAACAAGATTGATGTAGAAGATGAGGGATTGTAAAATTTCTCCCATGCAGAAGATGAGCACTAAAAATAAATGCATGGGGCTTGCCTGGTAGGCCATGGTGTCTCAAAATAAATGCAAGGGACTCTCCTGGCCAACCATGCAGACAATGAGGGCTAGTAAAACTGCTCCCATTTTCTACTTGCAACTTCCATGCACTATGATAACACTTATCTCCGTCAGAGCTCCTCATCGTGGTTCAAAACCTGTCTGAGAAGTCAGGTAAACCAAATCAACTTCTTTCCAATTCCACCCATTCTGAACTTGAAGGAAATTGGTCTTTTACTCTGTAACTACATAACTGGAGGCAGGAGAATTTAGAGCATCCCCATTAATACCGCATCATATTAACCCTACAAAATGAAAACCCTTATGACAATTAAACGAATGATTTTAGTTGTGCTCACTATCCTTATTTATGGGCCAAAACTGCCACTACCAGCCTGGTCCCTTGTACACCTCACACGTGTCACATGTGAGGTTGTGTATAGTTACTACTAACTAATATAATTGTGATTCGCGCAAACCAAAAATACAACTTAATCGCTATGTCAAGCTAGCTACATGGAAAGTTGCAAACTGTGCCTCACGCTGACAAGCTGTCAATTGTCAAAATTGGCAGTGCCACACAAGCTGTTGATTGTCAAAATCACTAGATTATTGACATCATCATCTATGATTCTACAATACATCATGTAGTTTTCAATATAAATCTATCCAATCAATCACTCTGGCTATTCATATGGAATTAATTCATGTCGCCGCCCAGTACCATAGCCAAATTGAGAATTTCAATAGAATAAATGAAAGGTAGAGTACTTCGACGCATTGAAAAGAGAGAATTAAATGTTTCGTTTTACCCTAATCATTATCAATATCCTAATAAGTCACAATAAATTTTTCTCACTTATGATCATAACTATATGTTGATTTCTGAAACCAATAATTAATAAAATCTCAACCATTGATTTCTAAAAATCTAACGGTTCTAGTGTTATTCCAAAGGTTTCAGTTCACAAGTCTACTGCTTCAAGGATTTACTTCCGGAATACATCTATAGTCGTCCATCAAAAAATCATCGAACGGTCCCTCTTTTAAAACAAACTTTATGCACATGCATAATTTCAAATGGGTACATCACTAGGTTGACGAGACTCGACCCTCAGGATTAAAGAGTTAAGATTTAAGGCTTTATCATAAAATATTTTGGTCTGATTGAGGAAATATTAAATGGTAAACAAGAGCACCAATATTTAAACGGTAAAATATTTAACAGTTCTAGTGTAATTCCGGTGGTTTCAATTTGCAAATCTAGTGCTTGAGAGATATACTTCTGGAATGCAACTACAACCTTCCATTCAAAATTCATCGAACGATCGTGGTCCATAATGTCACACGGTCACTGAAATTTGGAACCTTAGAAGTTTAGAACCAAAGTCTAAAGTTTCAAAGTTTTTGAAACCTCCGACCCACCGACTACAAACTACAAAGATGACCAAGCAAGACTTGCAACTAAGGTTAGGAAAAGCACCAAAACCCTGAATTTGGTGAATTAAGATAGGAAAGGTGGCAACTAAGGTTAGGAAAAGAAACAAAACCCTGACTTTGGTGAATTAATATAGGAAAGGTGGCAAGGACGGTGCATTTATGAAGTGAAGACCAAAGGCATATTTTAGCAAGTGGACATGACTAGAGGATAGATGGGTAATTAAGATCAGTATGTGTAGAGTTTGGAAAATTATTACCTCTCGGCCCTCGATTAGTGAAGTTAATAATAGAGTTTGGAATGGAGAAGAAGGCACACAGAAAGTCTGAAAGAGTGGTGGTGGTGGAAGTGTAGTTGCAACAGTTTTCAAATGGAGGCCAACTTCACTCTGCGTTCGAGGAGTAAATTAAACCCGTTTTATGGTGAAGCTTCTGACAAAAGATTAATGGGTATGTTTTTATTCACTGATGGGAGGTTGGTACAAAGTGTGCAGATGATTTTGGGGAAATCCTTTGGAAATATGAGGCATAGAAACAAGACTAACATGGATGTATACTCCTTGATTATAGCATAGGGTTTGGACTTGGGGGAATCGACAAACACAGTGAGAGAAGTGATGGAGATGATTGTGCATAGAGATTTCTTGGAAGGATTAGAATCAATACTTGAATGGGCAGTTCCAAGTGAAGGTTTCAACATCCGGGAAGGCTTTGAAAATGTGGAACCAAAAGGGGTAGAAGGATGCATCCCTTTCATGTGTTGGCCAGAGGATGAGATTAAAAATCAAAGCAGGGAAGAAGCAAGGTTAGGCTGGGAAGCATTGAAGCTCTTTATAGAGTTGATGAAGGTGGAAGCATAGGTGAAAGCAGAGGAAAGTGTATGAAAGCAAAAGGAAAAAAATCAAGGAAGTGGAAGATGAATTAACACACTTTTTGTAGAATTTGTAGTTTTTTGTAGGGTTTATGCAGTATTAACGCAAGACTAGTACTAAATTTTTGGCTTGTTGAAATATGTAATTTAGATATAGATAGTTGTGGAATTGGTTTTAGTTGGGAAGGGTTACTTTTTCTATTATGAAGCATGTTAAGATGCTTTTTTGAAAAAACTGTTATAGCTATAGGTGATTTTTGGATGGTTGATGAAAACAATGAGTCAAATAATCTTTATTTTCATGCATTTTTTTTAATAGTTTGATATTATGTTGAATTCACCAATTTTTTTTTCTTAATCATTTGAAAATAGGTTTAATTCACCAATGAATTTTATTTTTTAGTTTGAAAAAAAAGTTTTAATCGCCAACAAAATTATTTTTTCTGGTTTGAAAATAGGTTTAATTTGCCAATCGAAATATTTTATTTGTTTGAAAATAGATTTTAATCGGCAATGGAAAATTTTTAGTGGTTTTAAAAAAATTGCATTTCACCAGGATTTTCCACAGTCTTCTAGCGATTAGAGAAGATTCGCTAATGGACATAATTTTTTTTTCACGAAAAACGAAATTTTTTTCCACTAAAATTAATATTTTTATTGGGAAGTATAAAAGATTCGCTAGGATTTTACACCTTCGCCGAGGGGGGGGTTTCTTAAAATTTTCCTTGAATAGCATGGTCTTTTTGGGATAGTGAGATAACAAGCAAGAAAGAGGTGACGAAAATGAAGATTTGACACTCTTATTTGATGAGCTTCCTTATTTTGTTGATGAAGATGAAGAGAGTATGCAAATCTCAATACCATCACAAGTGTTGGACTAGATGGAAGATAATAATGAACTTGAAAAGGTGCTGGTCTATGAGGAGGACAATGATGGCATCCTTGAACTTTAAAAAATAGAGAAGTTGAAACACATAAGGAGAGCTGCTACGAAGTAAAAATCAGTCATCTTATACAAAAAAGAGAGGATGAGGTTTTAGAAGATCCATTTTGGGATGATTTAGAAGCTTTTTGTTCAAAATCAGATGACAAGCCAACACCTTTAGAAGAGAAAAATCATGAGCAATAGGAGCATAGTGTAGAAATATCTATGTTTCTACCAAAATAGTCACAAGAAATGGTCTTCACAAGTCAACAAAATGATGAGACATCAGTGAATAAGAAAGAAACCAACAAGGAGAGTTCAAAGTTTATCCTTTCACGAGGATGTCCCATTAGACATCTATCCAGAATGGAAGCTAACAAAGTATCGCAAGTCATGCTTGCACCCAAGCATGCAAATACAACTAGGAAGAAGAATGTATTCAACTTACCTGCACACTTCAAAGCAATAGTATGTATGGTCAACATGAAGAGGTAAGTGGGTTTTCTTTCATTCTTAAAGATTTATTGCACATTTGTTCAATCTTCACCTTCTCTTGGATACTCATAAGCATGTGAAGGATTGCAATTTGATGAGAAAAGGAATCTATTTCAAGGAACTAGTTAATGGTTTTGTTTGAGAAAGTCTTGTTGTTGGTTAGTGTAGGTTAGGATGGTCTTTCCTACAAGCCAATAAGTGTTGATGCACATTGTTAGTTTGTCTTTTCTCCAAGTGTTGAAGCACATTTAGTTAGGTGTTTAGTTAGTTGTCCTTGAGGTTTTACAGTTGGTTATCAAGACTAGTTTTTAGTTTGTCTCATATTATTTTGACCCCTATGCCTAGTGGACATGCAAGGGTACTGGTCTTATAATTTTTAGCAAGATAACCCCCTTAGAGGTCGCTAAAAGTGTTAGCCTATTTTACCCTATGGATTAAATTTCCTTTTATAGAATATTCTCAAAGTTTCAGTAAGTTTTGAGTCTATTCCCACACTCACAAAAAGGTTCAATATTCCCAAAGGTAAGGTGTTTTGTCCATGTTCAAAATCATAATTCATGTCTTCTATTTTGAAAAGGAGTCTTAACATGTATTAAAATTCCCATTTAAAAAAAAAAAAACTATAACTTGGTCAAAACACTTTTACTTGGTTAAAACCTATGTGCATGAGCTTTTGGAAAGAATTATTTAATGAAATTTTGAGTTTTATTAGGAGATGGTCGAGAATTTTAGGGTTTCTTGTTATTACTTTTTTTTTATCCAAGCAAGAAATTTTCCATGGTGACCAAGGTTGTTTCAAAAGTTTCAATAGATGAAAGAAGACAACTTGTGTTGGTTTCAATAGTCTTGTATTCATATTTGGTGGTGGAGGAGGCATATCACATCATTCTTACAATGGTTTACCATTATCAAAGCCAAAATGAACTATTACAAGGAAGTTGTATGTGACAAATGCATACACAATAAAGGAAAAGAATGTGGATAATCTTTTGTAGCCCTGAAGATCATATTTTTAGTCCATGCAAGGATATGCACGTAGAGGTTATCTTGGCAGGTCTATCATTTCACTTAGTGTAAAAACCCTTATATTTTTTATAAGGAGATACCATAGCCATCATGTAGGGTGTTTGAGATGATGATATTACCTTGTGCTTGCTGTATAAGCCCATATTAAGGGTTTCATAAACTCTACACAATGAAAGTAGTATAGAATTTATTAGCAAGATATGTTTGAGCTCAGTGAAATTTTTATTCAGTTTTCCTTGCTAGATTTTCCACAATCCAAATTACCATGCTTATGTTTCCAATAATCTTGCTTTCTAAAGGTTGTAAAAAGGGTATGTATACATTGAAAGAAGGCATATATTTAACATGTAGATGAGTAGTCATGTATGACACCTCCTACAATGGATAAGGTATCCAAATCTAGAGGTGATGATGTTGAATCTATTTCAAGGGACCATGCTCATGTAGTTTGGTCAAATCTTGTTGAGACAAATGAGAAGCTTGAAGATCTTATTGTAATAAATAGGAGTTTTATGCATGGTGATATTATTGCATCTATTTTAGATTCAAAAGGATAAATAAGAAGCTAGAAGGATAAAATCATTCATAGAATATGACTATGTACTTCATGAATCTTGTCTAGGCTAGATTTTTGAGGTTTTAAATAAGCCATAGTTTTTTTTGATGCTAGTTAAAAGTGTAAAATAGCATGGGTCATCTCCTGCATCAAGGCATGCAATAGAGTATGGAATTGTACCAAGGCATCAATTTGTGTCCCCAATAATTTCTAGAAGTGCTATCTCTTCAAATAGCCATGATCGAGACTGTCTTAGCTCCTAAAGAAAGGGATCTAATGTTCCATCGTGTGAATATAATAAAGATTCTATTCAATCTACATTTTCAAAGAGCGGGATCCAAGTACTCTCAGATTATTGGATGGAAGATTATTGTGAAGTCTTGCATGGTAGAAGAGGAAGGATAAAGATCAATATTGAAAGCAGTAGCTATTTCGTCCAAGAAGCATAATTTTTTTTAAAAATTGAACAACTTTAACAAGAAAGGAACACACGAAAAGATTGATGGAAAGGAATGATGGAGGTGGTGAAGCTCCTACTAATTTTATTGAAGGCATGGCCAAATATATGAGGTTAAGTATAGGTCTATACCCATCTCAAATATTTAGTAATGTTAATGCTGATGATTCAGATGGACAATAGATGGCCAAGTATTTACAATATTGTGAAAGTGTCAAGAATAGATTTGTAGCAAATCTTAATGCTACAATGGAGTCACAATGAAACACAAATTTTCTTGTAGAATTATCAATGGACTTTCTCATGGACTTCCATTGGTTATTATGGTTTCTTGGGAGGGAAGATTCAACCAATGGTTGGGGTTGGGCATTCAAGGTTTGTGGTAATCACATTCTTTCCATTAGTGGCCAAAGAGTTGTGCTAGCTTAGGAAGTTATGTAAAGGTTAGATATGTTTATGATTTGACACAATGGAGAAGTTTTAACTATTAAGATTTTGTAATTGGTGGTATTTGAGTGTTCCTAATTCATCATCTAAGCTTACACCATCCATGTTACACCGTTGTCTCAAGCCTTTACATTCAAAATATATTTCCTTAATAATTTTTGAGGGAACAAATGCTTTGATAGGGGCATTGGCTGGTACATTTGTAAGTTTTTTGGTTGCATCCAATAGATACTATGAAGACAACAATTCAATCTCATTCTATTGAACACAGATCAGTCTTCCATAAGTTGAGGGTCCATTTTACAGAACAAATAAAATATGATCAAGAAAATGTTGTTGGTGTACATAATTAGAATTTTGTCATAGACTTATTTTGCAAGAGATAGCTAATGCATGAATGTAAAGCAAAATAAAAGGTGTTGCTTTAAGTCACTTACTAGGGTTTAAGAAAGAAAAGACAGTCAACTTTTCCCTACAAGATTTTGAGAAGGGTGTGAGGATTTATTGACCAAGTCATGTCAATAATGTAATGCTCTTTTTAAAAATGAAAATCCCTTGTGTGAAACCCTTTACACTTATAATGCATGAATGAAGTGGATAGGTCCAAGACAATATGCATAAATGCACAAAGGACAAATGAAGGACCATGAAAACCTAGTTGCAGGTGTATAGATGGTAGATATCCATGAATGAGAAACTTTAATGCCTAAGGACAAAGCTTCAAATCAGAGTTAGAGGAAATTCCTTGTCTTATGCATAGACAAGTAATATGTCTTGCAAGAAGATATCCATGAGTAAATAGTGTAAAGGGTAGAAGTATAAAGTCTTCTTACAAAAATATATAATCACATAAAGACCAAAATGTAGGACAATCCAATTAAAAATGGTCAAAATATCATGGTGAAAGTTATGCCAAAAATAAGTATGAAAATTTACAAATCATAGGATAGTCAAAACCAAACATGTAGAATTTGAGAGATGCCTTTGCTGATGTTTCACTTATGAGCTTGAAATTCTTACCCATTCTTTGCAATTGTGTTGAAAATTACAAGTTTGGTAAACTCCCCTTAGCTATAACTGATGTACTCTTGAAATGTTTTTTTGATAGTAGTTAGAACATCAATGGCCAAATCAATTGAAGAAAATGACTTTTACTAGGTGCTAGAAATATTTTTTTTCTAATATTGAGGAAAAAGGATATTATAAATAAGTTGCAAATGATTTCCTTATAGGAGGATTTAGAAAATGAAATATGGCAATGTTAAGGAGAAAAGAGTAGAGAGTCCACATTTGTTGACAATCTCACAAGAACATACTTGAGATGATATGAGAACAGTCATGAAAAACATGTATGATAGTCCAAATAAGATAGAGCTATTGCATTAAGGTAGAAATCATAGTCCAAAGGCAAGAGAAAACCATGGAAAAGGATAGTGGTCAATGCTCACTATGACAAAGCATGGATTGAAGGATAGTTCAATGGCATGTTCAAGCCATAGATATGTTGATGAGCAAGATTTCCCACTAGTAAAGTTAAAGAGGATAGTACCATAGTACTAAGAGCATGATCAAATCTTTGAAGGACAGTTCAATAGAAAGAGGAACAATGAAATGGCAGTTAACATGATATCATAAATATGTGATATAGGCTATGTAAGAATAAGACATATTCATAGGATGTTGGTAGCTAAACTTCATCAGCCAGTGCAAAAATACATAAAAAAGTAGTAGTTGATAGTAATAGTTATTTGAAAGGGAAGATATCAAAATAATTTCTCATGATGGAGAGAAAGTACGAGTAAAGGAAATCAAATTCACATCAAAAGAGAAAACATAATAGTTGCAATCACAAGACAATGCATAATGGATGGTAAAAAAGGGCATATGATAGTTTAAAGGATTTAATGAAGTCCATACAATGAGGATCCATTTGAAGATCAATCTTCAAGGAAGTTGATCTATTCAAGCTAAATAAATATGAGTCTTATACCCAAAGCCTAGTTCAAGCATACCAAAGACATGATAGGGGCAGTCAACATGATCTCAAGGAATTCAAACTATGACAGTCAATATAAACTATTCAGTCATAAAGATTAGTCATCGTGACATTATTCATAGTCATATAAAGGATAAAGTAGAAAAAGGATAGCCAATAATGTCAAATACATGGAGGAAAGTGAATAATTGTAAGGGCTAGTGATATTCAAGATAAGCAAAGATATAAATCATAACAATACACCATGGCAGTGAACTGGAACAAGGTAGAAATCAAGCCAAAGAATCAAGATTTATGAATAATCCTATGGTGAGGTATAGTGAAGAGATAGAGGGTTATGCTTAAAGACAAAGTTTCAAATCTAGCATATAACATCGATGGTCTATGCGAGAGAATGTTAAAACATGATAGTGTTGATGATAGTCCTTCAATCTAAACAGGTGACAGTCATAACAAATTAGTTAGATAGGTAGAAAGAGTAGCAATGACAAACATAAGGAGTTTTTAAGACATGTTCCATGTGTCATTCCTCAACCCTATAATAATTCCTGAGGCCTTTTCCACATTCCCTATGAACTTGGGGATAAATTCAAGATAGTTTAAAGAAAGTAATGAGCAGTTGGAGAACATTTAGGAGTTTGGTGAGTTGTGCAACAAAGGGAGAGAATATAGGGTAGTTTGGCCCAGTTTGAAGCATCTACAAGCATATAGGAGTTTTCTAAGGAGCCTTGACTTGTGGACATGGTGAAAACATTAAATTTTCTTCATTTAAACAACTTTTTGGAGCACTTTAGAGGGAAACAAAGTAGGGATAACTATTTTGGACACCCAAGAAGTTTGACCCAACCAACTAAAGCAAACATGTCATTCACTTGCAACATGTTCTTATTTTCTAGCAAGTTATTGAGTATCTTATAAGGAAGCCTAAGGGCATCCTTTTATTTAGTTCTTGCTCTCTAAGCATTGTATTGTAACTTTTTGAAGGCTCTTTTAAGATGGAGCAGTTTTGTAACTCCATTTTTAGACTTCTATACAATTGTATGTAACACCTTTTGATAAATAAAGATAAGCTATTTTAACTTCTTATTGTTGTTTATTGTGCAAATCTCTTAAGATAGTTGATGCAATATTGTGGTTATATATTTTCCCCTTGATTTTTGGCCCTATTTTCCTTGGCTTTATGCAAAAAGTATGCATTTTTGTGGGTCATAACTTTTGTTAGCCAATTAAGAATTTAGAGTTTAAATTGTGATAGAATTCATAGCTCCTTCTAAATACTATTTTTGACACACTAAACCTAGTTATGAAACACATTTGCAAAGACATATGAAATAATGAGTTGTGTATGTTTGGGGTTTAAATTGTTGATCATTTTATGTGTCCAAAAAGTAGTATAGGATTTGAAATCATTTTGGTGCATTACCTTATTAGTCATAGGTTTCATTTTATGTTTCCTTTCACCTCTTTTCTTAGCATGCAATAGTAGAATAGGTTAATTAGCTTTAGTTTCAAAGGGAGCCAATCCTCTCTAGAGGTTGATCTCTAGCATTTGATCCCACACTTAGGGAGATAATCCCATGATTCACAATGTGGATGAGTGATTTTATCATCTCAGTAAGGGTACACACTTTAATGAAAACAACTATAAATTGTCCCACACTAAGCTAATGGTCTAAGGTCTTAAAGGCTTCTAAAAATAATGGTTTGTAGTGATTTCATGAACAATGAACTCCTTAGATGATGCCTAAGACAAGGGGGTCTCCCCTCTTCTCATCACCTATACATGTCTCGATGGACCAAGGATCACAATGATTAGATTTTATGACATTGGCCACACATTGAGGTACAACTTTCATTCTCCCCCATTTATATACCATGTTCCAGTAAATGTGATTGAGGTCATCCTTGAGGTGATGAAATCCCCAAGTAGGCCTCCTATTGCAATAAATGGAAGATACTAGGGTTTTTGATTCTTAAGACCACATGAAGCATAAGAGAAGAGCATGCTTTTCTAGTATTCCTTGAGTATGCATAACATGTACAAGCTAATAGTGTTTTTGATCTCCAAGATCACACAAAGCATAAGGAGAGAGCATACACAATAGAAACCTACCAAACATGACAAAGAATTCGCTAATTAAATCACAAATTCAAATTTGAGTTATCTAGAAATAAAATCTTTTAAAATGTTTTTCCTTGCATTAGATATGCTAGTAGTTTGTTCTACTTGTCTTCTCCCAACATTCACCAAGGCTGCATAGATTTATTGGTTCCAAAAAACTAAGCAAATATTAGGGTTAGTAAAAAATCAAGAATATGGGCCAGATGCATCATTAGAAAAATCAAGCGACACTATAAAAATTAACTGTGTCACTATATTTATCAAAAGCGTCATTATAAAATCAAAAGTATCATTATAAAATTAGAAGTGTCACTTTTTTGCAAATTCATTGCTTCAGGTTTCAATTGTATTGCTATAACCTACAGACCTACAAAAATAAAATGATCAAATGCATTGATTTACATTGCAGAAGCATTGATGAAGTTGTAGAAGCAACGTTGTACTATCAAAGGTGTTGATTTATGTTTCAAAGGCATCAATATGACTTTAATTTCATCACTATAACTTGTATCTTTGAGAAAACTCAATTTAACATCAAATTAGGGACATGGGTTCCACATGTGTGCTAGAATGTGAACAGGGATAAAAGAAAGATTGATCAATAGGGATGAACAACAAGAAGGCTAGATCAAATCACAAACCAAAGCCCAACTGATCAAATTAAAACCATCAACAATGAAGTCATTAGCTATAATTAAATGAAAGTAAACAAGAAACTAAGACATAAATAAAATTTAATCTACTTTTACCTCACCCAAAGATGTTAACCCTTACTCCATTATTGATAATGTGAGATTATGCCTCGAAATATGTGGATTGCTCATGCTTAGAATAACCCAATTGTGAAAAATCTTGAAAGATTGATGGCTATGGATGCTCAAATCCAAATTGAGGATATCAATTACAAAAGAGAGATATACCTTATATCAAAACTTTGAGGAGGATTAATGAAGGATGAAGACTTGTTTTATAGATCTCAAGATATTTGATCAACGGTTGAGATTGAAAGTTCAAACCAATGGTTGGGAGCAATTGAAGGATGGAGAGGCCATGCATGTTGAGGAAGAGATCAATTAACTAAAGCTCCTCAAATTTTACGAAGATATTTTGAGATATTTTTGGAGGGAAGATATTTTCAAATTTGAATTTGAATTTAAAATTATTCTTTTTTGGAAGGGAATGTGTAACTAATGAATTAAATAATTCATTTAATTGTGGAAGAAAATTAATTAATTAAATAATTGGGAAATTATTTAATTATGTGAGAGAAGAAAGGAATAATGATTTTTTAATTAAAAAAATATTTAATTAGGTGGATGAGAGGGACATTTGGAAATTAATTAAACAATCAAAATTATTTAATTAAAGCAGGCAAGGAAAATGATTTAATTAATTAAATAATTAAAAGGTATATAATTAAAGGTGGATACAGGAAAAATGATGAATTAATAAAATAATTAAAATTATTTAATTAATAGAGGAAAATAGGTTAGTTTAATAAAATAATCAGAAATGATTTAATTAAAAGGTGATAGAATGAGGTGGTGAGTGATAATGACTAAAAATGATGATTTATAATAATTCATGATATATTAGATATTTTTAGGTGTCTACAATAACATGTCAACATACCAAACACATACACATTGAAATCAAGTCCTTAATGACACACAAGGGTTATGGCCTCCAACCAATAAGAATATGTAGTAACAACCACCAAAAAAAACTAATATTTGGTACACCATCAAATCATGCAAGGAAATCATAGGGACATATCAAGTACCAATGACATGACAAGAAATATGAAGGGAATACTATTCATTAAATAAAGAGTGTCATCACTATCTTGCATGCTCTATACAGGCCTTCAAATCAAGCATTGGATTAGTACTATCTTGCACAATTCCACATAGGCCTTCATTGCAAGTCATGTCTATAATAGTAGCTTACACAATTCTATAAAGGCCTTAAATCTTATTCATGTTCAAAATACCCTCTTATATGGTTCTATATAAGTCTTCAACATAAGGTGTTTTAATAATATTTTACACAATTCTATCTAGGCTTTTAATATAAGATTTTTTAAAAATCTTGATTATGTACATTGTTATAGTGTGAATCCCCATTTATTTTAATTCATTAGTATTAGCCTATACAACACTTTATATTGGGGTTTCTAATTATGAAGGGTGGGTATGGGTCCACTCTACTCCTAGCTTTAGTATCCAACCCTAATTCCAAAGGTAAAACTTGCCCTGAATAGTCAAAGAATAGAAAATAAGGTCAAAATATATCTTTTAGACATTTTTTCCTCACCAAATATAAACATCTCATATGTCCCATATTTTGAAATTTATAATTTCATATTGCAATCACCAAACATAAATTAGAATTCCTAGACACTAATCACAATTCACCATTAATGAAGCTTAGAATTTAAAAATAAAAAATAGGCCAAAAATACATTAGATTTATACTCATGGAAGGTTCCATCTACCCTCATTAATGACACTCCTAACAACCTAAGAGAATAAATAAATGTGTAGAAAAATATAATTAACATAAATAAAGTAAAATAAAAAAGTACATTAACAAATGTAATATTGCCATATCAATTACATTATTTTCACAATGGTTGCATAATAAATTCCTATAAATGAATACTTGCACCCATACCATTGGGAATGTGTGAAAAGAAAAGTCTACTACATGCATTGGATTTGGAACATCAACTTACAAATCTATCTTTTGAACATCTTACATCCTTTTATAAAGGAAAAGGGTAACAACTTCTATCTTTTTAGTTGAAGCACTTGAAATCAATATATGTGTTTTGAATTTTGAAATGATGTAAACTAATTAAATGTAGATATTTTACTATAGTTTTTATTCTATTTTTAAATTTAAAAATAGTTTGTTATATTTTTCTTATAAAACTATTAGTGTCATTTAATTAATAAAAAAATCATGAAGTAAGGTTTATTAAACAACAAGAGATTTGTAATAAATTTTACTTTTGTGCTTCACCATTTTCATTTATTGTCACTTATGGAACATCAACTCACAAATCTATCTTTTGAACATCTTACATCCTTTTATAAAGGAAAAGGGTAACAACTTCTATCTTTTTAGTTGAAGCACTTGAGATCAATATATGTGTTTTGAATTTTGAAATGATGTAAACTAATTAAATGTAGATATTTTACTATAGTTTTTATTCTATTTTTAAATTTAAAAATAGTTTGTTATATTTTTCTTGTAAAACTATTAGTGTCATTTAATTAATAAAAAAATCATGAAGTAAGGTTTATTAAACAACAAGAAATTTGTAATAAATTTTACTTTTGTGCTTCACCATTTTCATTTATTGTCACTTAATACTTTAGTGCAAGAAAATAATTTAAATTTTAATAATAGTTTTTAAAATAAATATTTAAAGTTGCATGTCCCAAAAACAAAGCATTTTTATAAAAAATGTAAAATATTTTGGCATTTTCTTTATAAAAAATTAAAATTAAAATTGTCTTGACAATGACTCTCTTATAATGTAGTGAAAATTTTAATTTTTTACTATTTGTAATTAATGGAACCAACCTCAAACATTGGGATAATGATCCACTTTTCATAAACATTTAAAAAAAATAGTAAATAGAATTAAAATATTATAAAATTTTAAGCTTTCAAATTTGTGTAATGAGATCTACCAAAGGGTAATTTTTTATTTTATGAAAATATTAAATATAAAAAATAATTAGAAGCAACAAGAAAAAATAAAGTTGTCCCTCAATTTGAAAATAAAGGAATTTGGAGCCAAAACAATTCCACACAAGCTACCAATGCACATGTTAAGTTGAGGGGGTTTGATTGAACTCCTTTTGACCCAACTCCACAAGCATGAAAGATGAAATTTATGTTTTATAGTGAAAGGGGGTTGGTCATATTGTAGAGGAGGAGATTTGATACTCCCGAGTCTCTAGGACAAGAAGAGTCTACAAGGAGAAAACGGTCCTCAACTACCTCAAAGGTAAAGTTCATGTGACAAGGGAAGGAAAATAAGAGTTTTGACTATATTTTATGTTTTATGATGATTTAGGAAATAAGGATTTGAGAAACTAGAAGAGTAGACTTCAAAGGTCTCAGGAGTAGGCTGACTGGCTCTTGGCCAAGGATGATAATGCAACACGTGAATGTCCTTGTGACACGCTATAGTATCATACAGTCTGAGAATGGAATTCTCACAAAAACATAGTTTACTATCTATCTAGAAAATAAAATCTAAGAGTTCTACTAAACTAAAAAAATGCTTTAAATAACAAAAATAACAAGAAGAAAAATAACATGCATATATTTAAAATAAATGAAATAAAATAACAAGATAGAAAAGAGAAGAACAAACTCACAAGAGGTCTAACACTATGCAACCTCCTGCAACACTCTAAATCAATAACTTTCATACAAAGAGACAATAACAAATTTTGGAGTTGTTTCAGGGTTTTCCTTAGTCAAACCCTTGTTTTGGTGTTTCCACCTCCATGGACAACCAAGTAGAAAAATGGAGAAGAAAATAGATTGACAAGATCAAGAATATAAACACATTAGAACATCAATATGCTACTAAAACAAAGATGATAATATGAGAAGCAAAGTGTGATTACCCTCCCTTTAGAAAGCTTGTGATACAAAGGAGAGTACAACACTCTAGATGAGCTGAGAGAGCTGTGACATTGGTGTAGAAGGTAAGAATTTGAAAGAATAATGGTGTAGGAGAGAATGAGAATGAGAGCTTGAGAGTTCAAGAAGGTGAGAATGAGAGAGTAGAATGGAAGAATGGATGAAAGAATACCATGTAAGAAGGTGTCTTTGGGTGCATCTATGATCATAGAGGTGTTACACTTCATGGGCAAGCAAAATTTTAATGTCCCAACAACCACATAGTCTGGAATGTTTTCAAGATGTTTGCATGACATGTAGACATTTGCGCGTCATGCTAGCACCTCCAAAAAAAATTCACATAAATACCAAAAATAAAGGGGTTTAAGGACAAAAGTAAAGGTAAGTGTTGGAGTTAAAATGACATTGAGAGGGTGGGGTGAATCAGTGTCATAACAGATTTGACCAATTTTGACAAATTCAAAAACTATATCACAGATTTGATCTCAATATACTCTGATTAATGCATTCATGAGTTGAATTTAATCATTCATAAATAGAATTGAGAAAGATAATACACAAACAGTGAATTGAAATAATCAACAACACAGTAAAGCAACAGGAACTCAGAAGAACAAGAAGACTCCAGATTTTACCAAGTGGAAAACCCTCCTGGGGTATAAAAACCACTCCCTAAATGCCTTCCAGGCTTAATCTTTTAAACAAAAGTTCACAATGCCTTATAGGCTGATTTTTGAGCACCCACTCAAGGAGCACCAGCCCCTCATTTTGAGACACCCATCTCAAGGAGTATCAACCCCTTAAAATGTTTTGAACAATAATAAAGACTTAGAGGATTTCTCTGTTTTCAGATAAGCACATATCTTTCTGCAGAGTTCATTCATACATTTCCATACAGACAGGGAATGATACTCTTAGAATTACAATCAACAACCCTTACAGTTTTTTAACACAAGTATTTAATTACATTTCAAGTATGTCGGTTGTGAAGAAATCTTCAAAACATTTTTCACTAGATCTTTAGGTTCTCTTGCAGATTTTTGAATATAAAGTTGAATACTGATAGACGTAGATGATGATTAAAAATCAATAGTAACACTTATCCATAGAGCTGCAAATCATCCTATTAAAACAAAAACGTAACTGCTCAAAGAGGAAACTCAATGAATATGCTGTCATGTAACAGTTCTGAGATTCGATGCAAATCCATGATGTCAGCTTGCAACTGTATTTTGAAGTTTCCATAAATGGCCACAGAGTTTGAGTCTTCGTAACAATTCACTGAGACAAGCAGATAGTTCTATCGAAGGCAATTTATAACGCAGTCAGTCATCCCCATAGATATCACTAAGACTCTGTGAAGTCGGTGAGACATCTCATAGACTATAAACTGTTATATCAAAATGTTTATCTTTATGAGATTTCGCTGAGATCCAAGGATATCTCTCAACGATGTTCTTTTGTTTCGTTCACAGTCACCATGACTTATCACTCTTGGGGAGACCTCTCGTAGAGCACACTAAGACACACTGAAGGCCCTTTTTACTCTTGAGAGTCGCTATAACCTTCAACTTTCAGGAAGACGTTTCATAGAATACATTAAGTTTCACCAAAAGACTTTATCCACTTTGAGTCGCTAAGACTTTACCATCCTTTCGTCGAAAAACCTTTCATTTACAATCACTGTGACCAAACGATATCGCTGAGACCTCTTGTAGACTTCAAAAAGTTTTGCCGAGAGTCACTTTGCACCACGTGTCGCTGAGACAATACGAAATCAGGGAGACGCTATATAGACTGCCCCTTGTTTTTCCGAAACATCCCGAGCTCACCCTAGTTCGCCAAGACAGTATCAATCTCACATCGATGAGCCTTTGATAGAAACACCTTGTGTGATGTCGCTGTAACATAATGTTTTTCTTTCCAACGAGACCAACTATACAATACATGTCGTTGTAACTTCAAACCATCGGGGAGACATCTTATAGATCATTTGTCATACCAAAACACCCCAAAATCACACCGGTTCGCCGAGACTTCCAGAATGTCCTGCCGAAGGCAGTTGTCCAACGGTGGTCAGTGTGACATTGAACGTTCGCTGTGACATTTCAGCGAAGCCTCATCCTCTGCCGATAAGACCTTTTGGTGCACGGTCGGTGAGACAAATGAAACTCACCAAGACCTCCTGCCGTAGATCATAACTTACACCGAAGGGATCCCAAAGTGCACCCGTCACCGAGACATCTTGAATTCGGCAAGATGTTAGCCCGACCATCTGACTCACGCCGACGAACCGTTCCATGTGCACAAGTGAGAGAGACATACAGAACTCGGTGAGACACCACCCCGATAGCCACAACCTTTGCCGATAAGATCATCCTTAGTCGCTGAAACCATGTGAATGTCTCACCGATAGACGTCCACATGCACTAGTCAGGGAAACAATATGTCTTTGCTAAGACCTCAGCCCGACGGTATAACATATGCCAAAAGAGAACACATTCTATCCCCAAGACCAAAGAGAAGTCTTGTCGACAGTAGCTTGTAAGATAAATTCAATCGCCATGACATCTGAAATGTCTTACCGATAGGCAACTCAGAAATTTCGAAGTGGATCGGGGAGACCCTGCCATTCTCACACTGATATGAGTAGGCCCGAAGGAGAAACAACCAAAAATTGTGATGTGCAAGGAGAACCATCCTGAGTCAGATTATCAATGAGAACAAACTGAAAGAGATTTTGTCATCAATGACAAACTGTAAACACAACTGTGATTCAACAAGTGAAAGGGGGAATTACATTATCATCTTTATTAAGCTAAAGAGGAGGTTATATAGTGTAAAATTGCTTAGGGTGCAATTTTACGATACTATATTTTTCCCCCACTTTAGCGAGCATATTTATTCCAACATGTGCAAGCTAAAGTAGAAAGAGGTTGCAGAGAATATACCCAGGATGAAGAGGAAATAGGTCTTCATTCCGATATATGCAATAGAGAAGCTGAGCCAGGATGCAAAGAGGACACAGGTCTTTTATCTTGCAAAGCTTACTGCAATCTCATCACAAACATATTAGCTATAGAAAAATATGTTAGATGAAAAATAAAAACATAGAAATGATAAATTTAATAGATGTGACATAATTTGAAGACATGACATAATCTGATCAGATAAAATATGACATTGATAGGTATATTTAGCAAGGCTAGAGACCATGCGCCAAGAAGATAGGCCTGTGGTTGCTACAAATTGCATTGTAGGACAGTCACATAAAAGACAAGACAAGTCTAGTCGGGTTTCCCCCAAGCTAGGCAATGATATTATAAGACATCAAGACATATTTTTAAATCTTCTTTGAAAAATAAACAAATATGATAGTCCCCCTTAGAATGATGTGTTCTACGCAGAGGAGCAAATATCATTATAAGGAGAATAGAAAGACAAAGAGATGTCGTGACATGAAATACAAAGTGAGATGTATTAATGGAATATTGTCACACGAGGGACAACACATAGAATTCACAACATCAAGAGAAAAGTAGAGACGAAGATATCAAGATCACAAGGGGATCCAATTATTCAGGGTCAAAACTGATCATAGATGTATAATGAATATGAACTATCATCACCCCCCAAATAGATCAGAGCGAGAAGAAGAGCACACGCAGACAAAAATAAAAATTCAAGTCAACATGGAAGATGCCTAAATTCCCCAATGCTTTGCATCGTTCTCGATGTGAAAAATTGAAGTGTACAACATATAGAAGAACTGTACGGCATATTTTCTCTCTTGTATCTAAGTACCTACAAGGGAAACAAGGGTACTCCAAGCAAGAGTACAAACATAAACAAACAAGGATGGTGGAACACAATCAAGCACATAAATCGAATAAAAAGATAAAGAAGAGGTACTGCTCTAGTTTGACACCTCCAAAAAGTCATCCTACTCTCAGTCTAGATCATTGTAGGGGAGAGAAGACAAGCCTATAGGGGGATAGCAAGAGCGATTCCTACCGGATTGCTTACAACAAGATCCAAGGAAGAATCCTCCTTGAGGTATTCCACTCTGAGCTCGTGTGAGACTAATGTCATCGATCTAGCAAAGATGGATGATAGAGTTGAAATATCCTCTAACGAGTCAAATATTCACTTCTCCAAAGTGAAGTGATGTGACTAAATAGGAGAAGGACGAGAAACCCGAGAGTCATCATCAACCTCAAAAAGAGGGGTGTTAACAAAATATGAGGAAAGAGGCACTATTTTCATCACAAGAATGGTGAAAGCCAAAGTGGAACAAGATGAAAAAGACAAAGAAGACCTTTTGCGACCATCATGTGAAATGAGGTCATTCTCCAAATTACGCTTAAGTGGAGGATGTGGGATCCTCACAGTAGAAGCGGAAGAGGGGAAAGGAGAAGGAGCCATAGAAGACACAACCTTTGCATATGGAATATCAACGAGCTTAGGGAAAGGAGGAAGATCTAGTAAAGAAGTGATCAAAGGTGGCTCCACATAAGGAGAGATGAATACTTGCACCCACTTGGGGTGAGGCTCATCATGATCCATTAAGGAATCTGAAAGAAAAATTGCGGTGATTGGAATCAAAGAAAGAATGGAAACAAGGACATTCAACATAAACAAAAGTTGTGAGGGAAGTATAAGTAAAAAGAGTAGGTGCATCCTCAGTCTTCTATGAAGCTTCATGATCTCGATCCAAGACTCGTAGATGATGCTTATGCTCATGCACGAGCCGATCATGATGACTATGGGAATCAAGAGGTGTAGCTTGGGAAGACTCTAAGGGATCTTGTTCTACAAAAGAGTAGCCTCCACAACTGTTTTTGATAGAAGAGCATGCTCTTGAGGAGACCGATAGGAGGAGGGGAAAATATAGGGAGAGAGACAATGGTATCAACTATGGGCTCCTTTCCTTTGTCTTCTTTAGAGGTAGGTGGAGGAATAGGGGGAGGCCTCAAAGGTTGAGATGCAGGAATAAATCCATGGGAATGCTTCCCCTTACTGGTCATATAGGGTGGTTTGGGGGACTATGGGTAAAACTGAGAGCTGGAAGACTTGTGATTTGGACTTACACATGGGCGCCTTTCCCTTTCTTATGCTAGGCACAGTAGAAGGAACAAAGGACACCGTTGAAGGTAGTGAAGCTACATAAGAAGATGAAGAGGAAGGAGAAGGCCTATGGGTGAGAGATTGCTTTTCCTTATCCTTCGAAGGGGTAGACAACGAAGCATGTTGTTGTGCACACAAAAAATCTTTCAAAGAGATAGCATGGGAGAAAGGTGAGAAGACACCATTAGAAACCAAACCTCCAGTCTTATACCTAAAGTAGGCCTTGTAGAGAAAGTCCCCTCTAGGTGATAAATGTCCAACTAGAGTAGGCCATAAATGATCAAGGGAGAAGCCCCCATGTGACATAGGTAGTTTGTATCCAGTGTCCTAGATAGTATGCATTGTGCCCTCATGGAGAAAATTCAAACATTTATGGACAACAGATATGACCACATTCATGGAGACTAGCCATGAAATTACTACTCTAACCTTGAATAGGTTAGATTCTGGTATCACAACAAATGTTACATCTAGAGACTTGGGACCAACAAGTACCAACATAGAAATAGAGCCAATCAATGGAGTATAAAGACCATTGTGGGTATGGAGCGTAGTCTACAACTCATCATATTTCTCCTTGTGTAGATTATTTATGAAGAGAGTCTCCTCCATGATGACATTGAACCAACTCATAGGGTCAACCATAACGCTAGTTAAAACATTATCACTGAATCGAGTCAGTATGTACAATGGAGAGGGATCCCTATTGAGAGGAAAGCTACATGGTGTAAATATTAAATATCAAGTGTTTTATCCACATGATCTGAAGGAGGAATATGGGTGAACAAAACCATATTCACATACTCAGATGGAATGGGATCGACAGATAAATAAGTGGATGTTATCAATTTTATAAAATGGGAAGGGAAAAGATCTATGTATATCTACAATTGACTGTTAGGTTTGGCTATAGATATATTATAATTTTTCTTCCTATGATCAAGTCAGATGACACCATTTTTGATGTGGTCTTGAATAATGTTGGCCTCCAATAATGATTTAACAACTAAGCCCTTACAACTGCAATTCAAAGATTGGACATCTAAACTGAATAGCCATTTCAATCATCATAAAGGTGCATTTAACTTGTCAACCCAGGGACGTGAACTTGAAATGGGTCAGCACAGTATGTGCACTAAGGATCCAAAGTAGCCATTTTCATTCTACAGCTAAGAAAGACACAATGCTGAAATTAAATTGCTTGGAAAGGAATAACATAAATGCTGAGCATCAACCAACAACTATACTAAGCTGAAATGCATGAAATAAATGAAAATATGAGCAAAAAAATAGGAAACTACTCTGTCTGTAGGAATAATCACATAATCAAATTCTAGTGGTTGTAGGAACAGCCAGTGCTAGATTCTCAACTAATTACTGAACAAAAAATAATCACTAAACTAACCTAAACTAAAGAACGAAATGCTCACCAAGTGGGCCCCCTTGGATGAGTATCCTCTAAAACTAATGTAAACTTAGATGCATGCACTTATAACTTCATTTTATTCATTGGAAGATATGAGTACAATAGAGGAGTGTAACTGTATTACTGAAAACTAAGAATGCGAGTACATCATCAGATCACACAACCTCTTGAGAAGGAGCATCTGGGTCTTATTTATAGGAAAAGAAGCTACTAACTAATCACTTAGCAAGGTGGTCAACTCCAATAGATTAGGAGGATGCCACTTTAGGGAAAGCGTGAAAAGTGGAGAGGCAGTTACACATGCGTAGAATCTGGTCAAGCATGCTGCCTTAACATAGATTTAGCACAACAATAATGCCTATATTAGCTCAACAACAATAAAGACCATTTACAAGGCGGTTAAAACTTTGATTTAAATGAGGAATCTCCCACCATCGAGAGTCTTCCTTCCATTGACCTTCGAATGATCACCTTGTTGACCGTTACGGAAAATGACCAGCTATCAAAGTCTTCCTCCATTTCGCAGGCCTCTAATCATATCTGCATGGTAATATTAGTATGCACAATAATCTCATATCTATAACTATCTTAAAGAACATTCATTAATCCACATGTAGAATTAACACAGATAGTCCATATAAGATGTCAATGTCATTAAAGATTTGCATAAATATTTAAAATTAGGTCCAATGTCTATGTTTTTGAGGAAATATCAACATTCAAACATCAAGGTCCATGACAACTTCAACAAATAGATCATAAATTCTACCAAAATTAAACCATAAACTAGACTCATCACTCCCCCCAACCTAAGGTTTTGCTGGTCCTCCAGTAGGGGAAGGGTTGTTCTTCTGCTTAGTCAATGCCCTAAAATTTGCAACCACCAATTGTCCTACATCAGTGCTTGCTGTGCGTGAATTAGGATCCCAATAGAACCCTTTTTGTCTATCCAATCTGTTCCATCTCTGTCTCTCTGCAACAATAGCATAGTGGTAATACCTGAAATTTGGCACGGGACACATCAGGATGGGTGGCTGAAAATTCAGTGGAAGCAAAAATTGTCCCTTTGTCTTCCAATCTGTATATATCTGTCAATTCTTTTAAGTGTTGCAACATCATTCTATATAGAGTGGGGCTCGACTTGTTTTATCTCATTAGTTAGGCTATTCCATCTTTGTGACATGTATCTCTTCATAGTTTCCTCTTTTGCTTTTTCCACACCTCATATTCACTATAAATTGATTCTATCCAAGGCATGATCCTATTACCATAGCTAGGTCTGAAAATAATTCTGTGCCAATCCTTGTAAATGTCCCTTGGGTTTCTTGATTCAAACTTGATGGGCAGAGGGATGTTGGATTCCATTCGCCTATAAGCCTTGTATTATTGTCCCCAACTGATCTCATTCTGTACTTAGGACATAAATGCCCTTGATTGGACATCCCCAACATATAAAAATGGATTCCAATCATGGTCTTGGGTCACAACATAATTATGCAAATGGAATTCACACAACAAATTCTTCATCTCAGGGGAAGCAATCTGATAAGCATTGAAAAATTCAATAGGAGTCTCAATGGAAGGGTTCAAACCTGAGACAATCCTTGCCAGCTTAAAAGAAATATATCTCTCCTTCAAATGCAGAGCATAGATCCTTGGAGGGGTATTGCATTCTACTATCTAGGGTACCAAGGCTGTCATATCGTCCACCTTCTTCTTTAAAGTAGCAATTTATGCATCCTTGTCTTCAATCTCCTCATCTCTCTTTTAAATTTCTTTCTTTAGCCTGCATTTCTCCTCTTTCCATTCTTCCTACCTCCTTTGTATCTCTTTCCATAAGTTTAGAATTGTTGTGTGTACTATAAAATCATGGGGGTTATGTATTCCTACCAACATTTTTTCTGGCACTGATGCTTGCTCTTCATATAGTACCAGCTGCAGGTATTCAGGTTGTTAAGTCAATTCTAGCAGCAGGGGTACTGATTGTTCTCCCAATTCTGGCCGCAGGGCCCCTTGTTCTTGTTCTTGCTCATGCTATAGGAAATATTACTGTAGGAACTCCTGATTTTCCTTATACCCTTGATTCTCAACTTGTTCTACAATATCAGCAAGATTTGCTAGTGTTAGTTTGCCGCTTTCTCAAACATGTCCTCTTCCTCGACATTCACCTACCCCATTAGAGATTTTATGTCCCCCTGTGATGTTTCTCTAGGCTTAGGGATTTCCTGTGGAGGCATATCAAAGGCTGGCCCAGTTGGTCTTGATTTTCTGGGAGGACTTTCACATTTTTGTTTGGCTGTAGGATGAACAACGTCATCCTTCTACTTCTTAGAGCTTGGTACTTCTTTTTCTGTCGGCTGCTTTTTAGCTTTTCCTTTTCTTATTTCTGCTTCTCTCTTCTGTTCCCTAGTTCTCATTAGGATTCCAAGAGGAACATCATCATCAAAATCTAGAGAGGAACTTTCTTTGTTTGAGTGCTCTGTCTCAGAAGAACTAATCTCTATGGTTTGTTTTGTTGCAGGAGGGTTTACACTAGGGCCTGCACCAGAGGTTGAAGCACCAGGAGTGGCTTCAACCATACTCAATCTCCCGCTAGACCTACGAGGTTGAGGTAAAACCCTAGGTCACAAATTCTTTGGTCTAATTTGATCAATATTTACAAATTCTTCCCAAGTCATCTCAGACACATCATGCAAAGACTTCTCAACTAACAATTTGATCAAACAATGGTGGGAAACAAAATTGTCCCTACCTTTCTGAGTCTCGGTTGCCATGATTGAAAGAAGGTGGTATAGCACGTTTGACACATTTATCCTCCTCCCATGCCTCATGTGATTCAAGAGTTTGAAGTGCACATAATGTAGATTTGACTAGTGACCTTCAAGAGTTTGAGGTGATATATTTTATAACATAAACAACTATTTGCTTCCATGGATCGGGCAAAGAGGTTCTCTTTGCACCTTGTTTGTCCACACTCAATGGAGGGTCACCAGGTTCTGTATATTTGGCCCTAGCTGACCTGGCATCTTTGGAAGCAGGGTAATTTATCGACAGGCAGCCATGTAACTTCTGAAATCCTTTCTTTAGTTGCCATGACCTCCACCCCTTCTACCATGGCCTTTCCCTCAAACAATTTCTGGGAAAATTCTAATGCAATGTCTTCATTAAAACCATTAAGCTTCAGGAAGTAGTCTAACAAACCACATTTTCTGAATTTGGCCTGTGAAAGTGCATCCTACAGTAATACGTCATGAACCGTGGGTTCATTTCAAATTAACCCACCTCCCATTGTCTGCAATCAACAATCACTCCACAAATTTTTCCTTCCTAAACACTGCCAAATTTCCAATGCCAATGTCATCTGAATTTTCCCTTTCTGTTTTACCTTTTGGTGACTTAAGATTATGACAGGATCAATAATGATAGTAAAGGAGTAATAAAGGAAGGTTATGATGAAGAAAAACGACAGTGGCGATTGGTGTCGTGCCTCACACATACGAGTCGGCATCTCACTCAGAATTCAAATTGGCTCGATTTAAACTTTGTTGACGTAGACTAGCATGGACTGACACATGGGAAAAGTATTCACATCTTCCCCCCCCCCCCCAAACCTAAATTTGAGCATGTGTCCTCACATGCGAGGTGGTAATGATGATTTGACAGGGGACATGTAATAATGACATGCTATGGTGAACGTCCATATTAATTCACAACAATTAAATGAATGCACTAAAGAAAATTAAGCTATAGCAATTAATGCACACATACCTGGATTCATGGAAGATTCGTTGCAAAGATTATGGAGAAAGTATTAGTCGCCTTTTAAGAAATAAGTTGAGCAATTAATGAAAATGAGGTGGAATGAGGTGAAGTGGAATGAGGTGAAGTGGAATGAAGTGAAGTGGTGGAAGAGAGAAAAAGGTGGAGATGGATGGGCGGATTGGTGAAGAAGTAGACTCTCACAAAAGTGGAAGTCTTTATTAGGACAAGGTACATACCTTAGTTAGCCAAAAGGAGGGACACTAGGTCCACTTCCCTTGGTTGTAGGAAGCTCGAGTGTTGTATGTTGAGTGAATTGTTGTAGGAACTCCTCTTTGGAAGTTTTCTTGTGATACAGTATGAGGCGATTACCATTGACAAGCAACTTGAATCTAACAGGGTCAATGGTAGTGAGTTGAACAACACCATTGGGGAAGACTTCAACAACCTCATATGGTCCTAGCCACCTTGTCTGCAATTTTCCTGCAATATCTTGATACCTTGAATCGTAGAGCAGGGCCCAATCTCCTGGTTGGAATTTCTTGTCCTTGATGAATTTTTCATGCCACCTTATTCTCTGATTTTGCATTGCCTCTGTGTGATGTAAGGCTGCTCTCCTCATCTCATGCAAAGCATTTAGCTGCATGATTATTTCTATTTGTGCCTTAGAGATATCCATCCCCAACTCTAATGCAGTCTTAAGAGTCTTATGTTCAAATTCAATGGGCATCATAACTATCTTTCCATACAACAACTCAAATAGAGTGAAGCCTGTCATTATTTTCCAAGTAGTTCTGTAGGCCCAAACAACTTCTAGTAGCCTGTTTTCCCAACCCTTTTTATGAACAACCAATGTTTTGGTTAGAATGGCTTCAATCTCTTGGTTGATCACCTCAACTTGGCCATTGGCCCGAGGGTGATAAGGAGTGGACTTCCTGTGTCTTATGTTGTACTCATTGACTAGTGTTGCAACAAGGGTTGATGTGAATTGATCCCCCTGATCAGTCACTATCTCTCTTGGAACTCCACACCTTGTGAAAATCTCCTCACAAAGAAATTCAACAACCTTATTATCTCTTGCATGCTTCATGGCCTTAACTTCTACCCACTTGGTTACATAATCAGTGCATACCAAGATATAAGACTTACCATTGGATGGAGGGTCAATGGGTCCTACAAAATCCAATCCTCACTTGTCAAATGGAGTGATTACTACTTGAGGGAAAAGTGGCATCTCATCAGATTTGGTTGGCCTACCCATCCTTTGGCATCTATCACACTTTCTCGTATATCTCCTTGCATCATTGTGGAGTGTTGGCCAGTAATATCTTGTATTTAGAATCTTCATTGCTGTCCTCTTGGCTACAAAATTTCCTCCACATGGTTCATTGTGGCATGCATACAAAATATCATATGTCTCATCTTCTCCCACACATATCCTCATGACATGGTATGGCCCAATGTAAAACAAACATCCTGCAATCCATGAAAAAGGAAATGATTTTTCAATGAGTACCCTTCTCTCTTTTGGAGAGAAGTGGGGATGAAATCTCCCTGTGACCAGATAGTTAGCTATGTCAGCATACCAGGGTGTTTGCACACTAATGGAAAATAAGTGCTCATCAGGGAAAGAGTCATCTATGACCTGATTGTCTTATGATGTACTTAGCCTTGAAAGAAAATCTGCAACAACATTGGCCTTCCCTGGTTTATCTACAATAGTTATGTCAAACTCTTGCATCAACAATAACCATCTTGCCAGCCTACTTGTGATCGGGGGTTTATTCATGAGGTATCTAATGGTTGCATGATTAGTGTGCACAAAGATTTGATAACTTGTTATGTAGTACCTTAATTTGTTTAGGGCATAGATTACTGCCAGTATTTCTTTTTTTTTCACTGTATAATTGAATTCAACTCCTTGCAAGTTTTTGCTGACAAAATAAATAACATTTTCCATAGCTTCTTCTTTCTGTCCTAGGATGACTCCTATAGAATAGTATGATGCATCTGTATGGATGTGAAAAGGAAGCTCCCAATTAGGTCCTTTGAGTACATGAGCATGAGTCAAAGTTGCCTTCAAATTAGAAAATGCTTTGTCACAGTCTTCTGTCTATTGAAATTCAACATCTTTGGTGAGAAGGGCATACAATGGTGCTTCTATTTCGCTAAAATCCTTGATGAACTACCTATAGTAGCCTGCATGTCCCAAGAAACTCCTAACATATTTTTGTTTTGTAGGGATAGGAAAATTGGTGATCACCTCAATCTTTGCAGGGTCTACTTGAATTCCTCTGTGAGAGATGTAGTGACCAAGAACTAAACCTTCCTGCATCATCATGAAACATTTTTCACTGTTTAGAGATAGATTGTGATCTTCACATCTCCGTAGGACTCTTCTGAGATTCTCCAATGCTTCATTTAAATCAACACCATAGGTGGTGAAATCATCCATATAAATTTCCATGCAATCATGAGAAATATCTAAAAATATACTAATGACTGCCCTCTGAAAAGTTGCAGGAACATTGCATAAGCCAAATGGAAGTATTGAGTAGGCATACGTTCCCCATGGATAGGTAAAGGTGGTCTTCTCCTAGTCCTCTAGTGCAATTTGGATATGGTTATAGCCACTGAAGCCATCTAGAAAATAAAAGTATTGTTTTCCTGCAAGTGAGTCCAAAACTTGATCTATGAAGGGTAAGGGAAAATGGTCCTTTTTGGTGGAAGCATTGAGTTCTCTATAATCAACACAAGCTTGCCACTTCCCTCCCTTTTTGGGAACAATGGAGACATCCATTGGCTATTTGAGATGGGGTAGACAAATACTACATCTAGCAATTTCTGTAGTTCTCCTTTTACAATTTCTCTTCATGTAGGGTTAATTCTTCTTTATGGCTGTCTAACTGGGGTGCAATCATCTCTGATGTAAATTCTATGAGTGAAAAGCTTAGGGTCCAACCCCTTCATATCATGATAGTCCCACAAAAATGCTTGCTGGTGGGTCTTTAGTAAGGTTGTCAATGACAACTATTGTTCTTCACACAATTTTCTATTGATGTGCATATGTTTTCCTTCTGCCACTTGCACTTGTGTAGTTATCTCTATCATGGTTTTATTCACTAATGCTTGGTAGTTTGAGTTCATGTGGCAAAAATGTATGAGACATACCTGTTGTTGCAGGAAGTTTGGCTGCAGGAAGAGTTTCTGTAGGAAGAGCGGCTACAGGAAGAGCAGGCAAAAGTGTCTTGACTAGAATAGAAAAATGAGAAGATGATGCTTCCTCCACTTCACAATGATTCTGAATGATGTTAGCCAATACTTCATCTTCATCTTGAAGCTATATGAAGGAGCTTCTTCCTAACATCATAAGTTGTGCCACAAAATTAACTTCCTCGGCCTCTTCACCAACATGTGGCCATATAGAATTATCCAGATCATGGGGTGGTTGAGTAGGAGGGTAGAGAACAAGATTTTTGGTGCTCTTTCCATTAGAAATCGTCATGTATCTTGTCCTGCATCCAATATATGCATCTGCTATTGCTAACCATGGTATTCCTAGAATGACAGGGTACCTGCTGAGTGTGGCTTTAGGAGAAAGAATCATGAAATCTGTTGGGTACTCCCATGAGTCCAGAGTCACCACAAGGTCCTCCACTACACCATCAGGTTTAACAGTTGAACTATCAACAAGCTGCAGGACAGTAGGAGTAGGTCTCATGCTTACAACATTTAGTTGCTGCAGGATATCCTTGGTCATTACATTTATTGTTGCTTCCAAGTCAATTAGAGCATTCTTTATTTGGATCCCATTTATAACAAATCCTACCACATGACTCCCTGGGTCATTATATTTGGGAATAGTCACTTTCCCAAGCATGATGTCAGCTAGCTGTCTCACCATATAAACTATAGTGGGGTCTTTATTCTTCCTTCCTGGCTTCTTAAGGCATGCTTCCTTAATTGCCTTGCCATAGATTGGAACATCTTTTATGGCTTGAAATAGAGGTATCTGGACACATATATGCTTCAACTGATCCAAGATGTCAAAGGTTGTGTCCTCCTTCGCTTCCTTTTTCTTGGCAACTTCCAATCTCTGAGGAAATGGTGGTTCTTGCTTCGTCTGCTTGATTGGGACTTGTTCAGGATTTTTAGGTGCACTTGGCTGAATGAGATCATTCAAAGGTTCCTCTTCTTCCATAGGAAGCTCAGTAATAATGGGAATGTAATGGGCTGGTAAAGTAGTTCCTGAACGCAAGTGGATGTCACTCACACTCACAACATATGTAGGGAATTGATTTGAATCAGTAGAGTATACTGACTACTACTATGGTTTGTTATTTGGGTTAGGTGTGGGCTGAGCTGGTAGCTGAGTAGGTTTAGGTGGGTTTGAGCTTGGATTAGCAGGAGGAGGCATTATAGCAGGTTGTTGGGGATGAGAAGGTGGTTGCATGTATCTATTTGTCTAGTTTGGCCATTGCTATCCTCCCCTCCATTGATTTGTTTGTTGCCAATTTCCTGGGGGTGGCTACAAATTTCCTTGAAACTATTGTCAATTCCCCTGAGGTTGCTTCCAATGGGGTGGAGAGTTTTGGTGATTAGGCTAGGTATTTGGGGGGTTACTCCAAGGCTGTGGTGGATATCCTTCATAATTGGATGGATATGGGGGTTTCCATTGATTACCAGATGAATAAGAATTGAAATATGGCCCAAAAAAAGATAGTGGATCTAGTGGCATACCTTGTCTTGGAGCCCATGGCCTCATTTGTGCAACATAGTAGACTTGATCTTCTTTAACCTGAATTGGCTTGAACTCAGGTGCAATCTGCTTGCTGTCGATAGTAGCTATCATCTTGCATCTGTAGTCCTTCTTCCTTTGTCTGCAGTGAGGGCAATATTCTACCAACATTGCCTCTACCTCCTCTTGTTTCTTCTTGGCCTGAAGTGTATCCAGCTAAGTAGCTAGATTGTTTATAATGTCTTGCTTGAAGTCTTATAGCAAATGAGTAATCTCCATTCTTGAAACTCCACTGGTAGATGACTTACCCATAGAAGATTGGTAAGCTCTCCCTTTGTTTGAAGCTGCCCTAGAGTAGTTCTGACATATCCTCTTGATATCCTCCCAAGGAACTTGGGAGATATCTCCTCCTTCCATTAGGTCCAAGGAATCAGTGCAACTGTCATTAATTCATCTAAGGAAAAGCAAATTTTGTGAGTCTTCATTGAGTGTCTGGTGTGGATATTTTTGTAGGAAAAACAAAAACCTTGCAATGTAATCCTCCAGGCTCTCATCTTCCTTTTGCTGCATCCTAAAAATATCATTTCCTCTCATGTCACTGCCCATGCAATACTCCTTGTATTTCTCAAGGAATTTTGTCTTCATATCATACCATGTCTCCACAATATTTCTGCATAGGCTCATGAACCATCTTAATGCAACTTCTTTCAGAGTGGTAGGAAATAGCTTGATCCTCTGGGCATCGGTGGTATAGTCATAACTCCTACAAAGTATGTCAAAATCAAACAAGAAAGTATTAGGATTTTCTATGAAAAGTCCATAGAACTTAGGAAGGACTGAAGGAGGGATATTTTTGAGGTTGTCTACTTCATTCTAATGAGCAATGGGGAAAGGAAAATCCGGTTGGTTAGGGCTATTTCTATTTGAATCACCCATACCTACCTGATGTAGTTCCAAAGCAAAGGGGTTCTCAATCAGATTTTTATCTTCAGAGGAAACTTCAAAGCTAGTCAGATCAGGAAATGCATCGGAAAAGGGGTGTGGATCTTCTTCTTCTTCTTATCTTGGAAGGTTCTGATATTCAACTAGCTAGAATGGATTAGGATTGTTAGGAAGGAATCTCCCATGAGCAACTCTCCTCCTTCCTCTATGCATGCGGTATCAACTCACTATCAGCCAACTCACATAAAGAATTGGAAAAATAATGGTGGATCATTAATTTTCTAAATGAGAGGTATACTAAGAACAACTAAGCCCTTACAGCTGTGATTTAGAGATTGGACATCTAAAATGAATAGCCATTTCAATCATCATGAAGGTGCATTTAACTTGTCAACCCAGGGACGTGAACTTGAAATGGGTCAACACAGTATGTGCACTAAGGATCCAAAGTAGTCATTTTCATTCTACAACTAAGAAAGACACAATGCTGAAAGTAAATTGCTTGGAAATGAATAACTTAAATGTTGAGCATCAACCAACAACTATACTAAGCTGAAATGCATGACAAAAATGAAAATTTGAGCAAACGAATAGGAAACTACTCTGTTTGCTTTGGCTACAGGAACAGTCATAGAATGGAATTCTAGTGGCTGTAGGAATAGTCAGTGCAAGATTCTTAACTAATTACCGAACAAAAAAATTCACTAAACTAACCTAAACTAAAGAACGAAATGCTCACCAAGTGGGCCCCCTTGGATGAGTATCCTCTAAAACTAATGTAAACTCAGATGCACAGACTTATAACTTCATTTTATTCATTGGAAGACATGAGTACAATAGAGTAGTGTAACTATATTACTGAAAAATAAGAATGCAAGTACATCATCAGATCATGCAACCTCTTGAGAAGGAGCATCTATGTCTTATTTATAGGAAAAGAAGCTACTAACTAATCACCTAGAAAGGCGGTCAACTCCAACAGATTATGAGGATGACACTTTAGGGAAAGCATGAAAAGTGGAGAGGCGGTTACACATGCACGAAATCTAGTCAAGCATGCTTCCTTAATGCAGATTTAGCACAACAATAATGCCTATATTCATTGAACAACAATAAAGACCATTTACAAGGTGGTTAAAAATTTGATTTAAATGAGGAATCTCCAACCATCGAGAGTCTTCCTTCCATTGAACTTTGAATGACCACCTTATTGACCATTAAAATGAATGACCAACTGTCAGAGTCTTCCTCCATTTCGCAGGCCTCTAATCATATCTGCATGACAATATTAGTATGCACAATAATCACATATCTGTAACTATCTTAAAGAACATTCATTAATCCACATGTAGAATTAACATAGATAGTCCATATAAGATGTCAATGTCATTAAAGATTTGTAGAAATAAAATTAGGCCCAATGTCTATGGTTTTGAGGAAATATCAACATTCAAACATCAAGGTCCATGACAACTTCAACAAATAGATCATAAATTATACCAAAATTAAACCATAAACTAGACTCATCAAATAACATGCCTAATATGCATGTATTGTTCAGTGTCATGACTAGAAACACGATGGTATTGATAAAATTTCTGTGTCATACTAGTTAGGACAGGGATCGAACAATGGTCTTATTTCAAGGAGGGAGATTAAACAGTCATCTTTTAACAATTTATGAAGAACATTTACATAGGACTCAAATAGTTTTGTAAAGATTTTGTTACGTCTTGTAGAGTTCTTGTTAGTAGGAATAGATACCACATTTGCTACCACTTTATTCTTTTTCGACTCCCTAGAAATAGACACAACTAATTGATTATCCAAATGGGAGGATGAGGAGGAATCCTTGTATTGAGCTACTTCCTATTGATATTCATGCAACACATCACATAAATGAGCAAAAGAATGGTATTTCATTGGAAGGAACTTATCTCACAACACCAACAATAGGTTCTCGATGAACACTATACGCCAAAATTCAACATGGTGTAGGATATTTTAGAGAAGAGAGATTGGTAGTGTGAAATAAAATCAGTTACTTTTTCATGTATTCCCTACTTGCATCAGATAAGATTGGTGAAGGTGACCTTCAGCCTGATGTTTTCCTAGAATTGTTGTAAGAATTAATTTACTAATTGGTCAAAAGAGAAAATAGAATTATCAGGAAATGAGCAAAAACCATTCTAAAGAAGCATTCTTGAGGGAATACATAAATAGTTTCGCTAACAAAATATCATGGTAAAAGAAGTTGGTACACATGGTAGTGAAGGATGAGGCACGTATCTATGGATCTCCCCTACCACTTTACTTATCAAATTTAGAAATTTCCACCACTTGAGGGATAGGGCTATTCCTAATAGGAAGAGATAGAGGGCTATAACAATAATAAGGTTGTAAGGTGGGTTGAGAAGTGGAACTAGTTAGCTTCACTAACTGTGATTGCATCCACCCCATGTTCTATAACAGAGCATTAAGGATAGGATTGGTCGATGGATCCTGACTAGTTGAGGCACCAGATGTAGTGAGGATTCGAGTTCCAGATGTAGGAATATTGAATCCCAAAGGGACTCAATTCACTTTGATTCTAGCACCCTCCAGGGGCACTGTATTAGTATTATCAACAACAATTATGGAATGAATGGAAGGACCCATGTCAACCATATGCACAAACACTCTCGACATCAAAACATTCAACTAGTGGCTAATGATTTTTGATTGAACATCTTGGGGGTTACCCAAGACAAAAGTGTATGAAGGGACATGGGTTTCCACTATATTTTCATTTCGTTGAAGCAAATCCAAACCACTATGATCTGAAATAAGTAATTTTCTCAGACTGTTAAGGAGAGGAGAATCTTGAGAATATGAATTTTCTTTTGTTAGGAAATCTTTGAACTCTCCAAGTCTTACTTCCAAAGAATGGATTTTCTCAGAAGGAACCACAATAGCAGATTCATCAGCTATGGGAGAGGAAGAGTTAGAAGGAGAGGTTGGTGGAGTATTTTCACAAACTTCAACTAACGTATGGGTGAAAAGGAAGGAGGGAAAAAATTGGATGACAGTCCTATAGAGAATTCCTCAAATTCGGTACCTTGATGAGGAGGATTGAACTATCTTCTAGACCCCATATCAAAATGTTGATAACTTCATCTCACTATGTGCTCAAAGGTAGTGGATTGGGTCATGAAATTCATAAAGGGGTGTCACAACACTCTATCCAATATGCGTCCCAACAAGAGAGAAGAACTTTTTTTGATAAAAAGACAAAGGGAAGCATAGGTTCATGTCAGGTTAACCAAAATATAGAGGAGATTTGCTACTCCTGAGTCTCTAGGACAAGAAGAGTCTACATGGATCAAATGGTCCTCAACTACCTCAAAGGAAAAGCTTAGGTGACAAAGGAAGGTAAAGAAGAGTTTTGACTATATTTTATGTTTTATGATGTTTTAGGAAATAAGGATTTTAGAGACTGGAAGAGAAATTTAAAGGTCTCGGGAGAAAGTTGATTGGATCTTGGCCAGGGACTAAAGCATGATGCATAGACATCCCCATGATGCATTGTAGTATCATACGGTCTAAGAATAGAATGCGCTCATAGAAACATAAAGAGTCTACTATCTATCCGAAAACTAAAATCTAATAGTTCTACTAAACTAACAAAATGCTTAAAATAATAGAAATAATAAGAAGGAAAATAACATGTGTAGATTTAAACTAAATGAAATAAAAGAACGAGATGGAAAAGGGAAGAATAGACTCACAAGAGGTCCAATGCTATGCAACCTCTCGCAATGCTCCAAATCAACGACTTGCACACATAGAGACAATGAAAAATGTTGGGACTATTTCAAGGTTTTCCTTAGTCAAACCTTGATTTTGGTGTTTCCACCTCCATGGATAGCCAAGTAGACAAATAGAGAAGAAAATGGACAATATATAAATAGATTGAAAAAGATAAAGAAGATAAACACTTTAGAACATCAATATGCTAACTAAAAAAAAGATGATAATGTGAGAAAGAGAGTGTGATTACCCTCCCTTTAGAAAGCTTGTGATGCCAAAGGAGAGTACAACACTCTAGATGAGCTGAGAGAGATGAGACATTGATGTAGAAGCCAATAATTTGCAAGAATAATAGTTTAAGAGATAATGAGAATGAGAATGAGAGCTTGAGAGTGCAAGAAGGAAATAATGAGAGAGTAGAATGGACTTGAATGGATGAGAGAATGAAAGAATAGCATGAAAGAAGGAATTTTTGAGTGTATTTACGACCATAGAGGCATTATAGTTCATGGGAAGGTGAAAGTGTAACATCCCAATGACCACAAAGTCAAGAATCTTTTTGGGGAATTTGTGCGGCGCATAGACGTCTACATGTTGCACTAGCGTACCCAATAAAAAAATCACTTAAATATCAAAACCAAAGGGGTTTAAGGATGAAATTAAAGGTAAGTGAAAGGGGGAATTGCATTAAATCATCTTTATTAAGCTAAATGGGAGGTTATGTAGTGTGAAATTGCTTAGGGTGCAATTTTACGACACTACACATACTTGGTTGGGCCAAACCAAGTTTGGTTGAGCCCCCTTTTTCAAAGTAGATACAACATTCATACCATGTGAGGGTTGGGACAAATATTTTATTAGTTGAACTAAGTAAAACTAAGCCCATAAAAAAGGGTGACTTGCCTAAAAGGCTAGCATAGGTTTGTGTGTTCATCCAAATATAAGTAGAGAAGGATTGAATAAAGATGAATGAGGCTAAAGGGATAGAAGAGGTTTTAGGGAATTTTGGAAGGGTTACTAGAGTATGAATGATAATATTTATCTTGGAGACAAATTCAATTTCCATTTTATTTTTCCATGTTGAATTTGAGGGCATTAGTTGTCATCAAAATCAAAATATTAGTTAGCAATTTTGATTACCTACATAGATTGTTAATATTGAAAGTGAAAGTGATAATAAATTTGGATGTTAATGTAGAAAAAGAGATCACTATGCACTTGCAAATGTTAATGAGAAATATGTGAGATGTGTTGTCCAAAAAATAGTATCAATATATGATCTATTTATATATAAAATAACCTAAATATGATTCTTTTAAATACATAGGTCTTGGACATATCATTTAAAATATTTTAAAAACCACATATATTGTTGGGATTTACCAGTAAGATGGAGCAATAATATAACTAGTTATAAATGCAGATAAAAGAAATATAGAAAAATGAATTACATAGAGACACACAAATTTTAACATGGTTCACCCAATGTGGGATACATCCACAAAATAACCATTTAATATTATTTAGTATCCAACAAAAGTAAGACTACAATGTTACATTAACCCGCAACAATATCCACAACTACGTATACAAACTCGAACACCTTCAAACTATGAGAAGCAATCCATTTTGTTGCATGCTCTATCACATTCACATGCCCAAGATGGTTGGCCTTTTAAATTCAAAAAAAAGAAAATGCTTGGTTCTGACAGTTACAAAATAGTTAATTTACAATCAAATTTATTAACAAAATTCCTTTATTAAGATATAGAAAAAATATTCTTCAAGGGCATTACCCTCCAAACCCCTACCGTGGGCTCCTCCCTTAAGCCCTTGTTGAGGAGGGTGGTCCCATTGAACCCTGCAAGATAGGGAAAATGCGGCTACCAAAGTCAACAAAATATTATTCTAGATCATGACTAGGCTCCACATACCAACAATATACAAGATCTATTAATATAATATTATAATTATTTTAAATACATATGGACATATAACTCAACCTTTTTATATATAAATATTCTCTTAAAAATACATATTTTGGATGTCTAACTCAAAATTATCTAAAACTCTCTCTCCCTCTCTCTTCCTCTCTCCCTCTCTCTCTATAAGAGGAGTCCATAATTTATAATTATATTATCTTTTCCTACAATATGTTTAGTTGTCTAATTAAATTTATTAAAATAATCCCGTTAATGAGCATATTTTCCTTGCCAATAGTGGCATGGTGCAATGATTAAGTTGTTGTGTTGTTATTCTTGTCATCAAGGTTCAAACCCCATTGGGATGTAATTGTTGAGAATTTATATTAGGGATGAGGTCCCTTGTTTGTGATCTCACCAGTTCATAGCTCCAGGTCAAAAGTGTTTACCCCTCTTAATAAAAAAATGAGCATATTTTCCTCCACCATCTTTTTTGCCATGATCCTTTTATTTAGAGGTTAAAAACCTAGTGCAGTACAATTTTTTTTTTTTTTAATTCTTTACTCCATATGTTTTCTTACTAGAGGAGCTCCATCTTTGGATTTCTTCTGCAAAGACTACACTAGATTATCTACAATTTTTTTCTTTTAAGAAACATAAGACTCCACCCCAAGAATAATAAGCATTATTTATATATTAAATATAATATTTAGTATTTTAAACATGAAAAATAGGAATATTACTTATCTTTCATTTAATATTATCTTTGAATTCAATATGTTTAGCAATCCACGTGAATTTTTTCTTCTTTAGAAGTTGTTGTAGAATTTCTTGATAATAACCAAACTTAAGAAAAAAACTAATTACATAATTTAATATTCCAAGAAAAGGAAAAAAAAATATTTTCAAATGTACATGCAAACCCTAAGACCTTTTGTGTAGTGCGTGATTGTACTTCAAGGATTCTATTACTAGCTATCATATATATTCTTATGCCACCAGATCTTATTTACAAATAATACAATTTTAGAGTCTTTTGCTAAACTATAAAAAAATTCAAGATGTTTGTAATGGTCATCTAAAGTCTGACTAAAAACTAAATTATCATAAATAGAAATAAACAAGCATTCAAATGCCCCCTTAAATATCTTATCCTTGTATTCTTGAATATATGCTGGTATTTTTATTAAACCAAATGACAACAATCCATTCATACAGGTTGAATGGACAACTGAAATAATCTTATGTTGATCTTCTTTCTTTACCTGTATTTGATAAAATCTAGATTTACAATCAAATTGAGAAAAGTGTAAAATTTTCTACCTTTTGTAATAAATAAATTTTATTAGGGATTGGATAAGGGAATGACACTATTATAAGATTTAAAGGCTTGTAATTTACAACCATTCTAATTTTCCCTTATTTTTTTTAGGGTTTTTATTGACCATTAAAAAATAATAACAACATAGAGATTTAGATGGAATAATAAATTTTCCATTTTCTAATGATTTAATAGCCTTTTCCATTTTTTGTCCAAAATGATTTTGTTCTTTTGAACAAACTTCTATTTCAATTTTATATTTTAACTAATGAAAATATTCACAATTGTTTGAGTGTACAATTATCATAAAATAATTTTTTTTAGAAGAATATACTAGTCTAGAAGTTCTTATCCTTTCTTCATAAATAATAAATAGTATATTCTTGTTTGTACTACCAATGGGGAGTATGTATGACAAGGGAGCAAACCTGAGACACAAAATAACACTCACAAAATAGAGAATAATATTTTATTCAAAAATATGGAACTCTTACATGCAGAGGATCTCAAATCCTCGAGCTCTGTGATACATGCAAATTACAGACTTACAAAAAATTACCTAGATCCCCTTTTGCAGCATGCGAACTTCTTTTCCCAAAAAGTTACTCAAAAATCAGAAACAAGCCCATAAATAGACCCATTTCGGTTTGGAACCAAAAAAACCTTTGAGATAAGATTTTTTTGGCAGTTTGGTGCCAAAATTACAATTTGAAATTTAAGTTTAAATTCACAGTAAAAAATTAGCACATTTCTAAAATATGCACCAACTTCCGGCAGCCATAACTTTTAATCCGACTGTCGGATCTTCAATGATAAAACCTTTTCGGAAAGCTCTCAAAAAGACGATTTGGCGCAAAGTAGGCCTTTGGTGGACTACTTTGGCGTTTCCACAAATTTTCAGGCCCATCCAGGACCGTTTAGTGCCTCAAACTGAGCTCAAAAGTTTTTTCAGGGAAAAAAGTAGAAACTGGAACTTGAATAACTTTCAAATCGTGAATGATTTTGACTTGATTCTTTCGCCAGAGTGTGTATTTTTCCATCCTAAACTTTCCCATAAATTTTTGTCTTCCCACACCTTCAAATTCAAACTTGCTAAAAATAGCATTTGAGCAGAAAAAGCAGAAAAACAATTTTGAAAGTTGGAAACTCTTATTCAATGAAAAGGGTATCCAAAAATGCAAAAACATCTACAAAAAGAAAACAACATGAACAAAAATAGAAATAATCTTTTTGGGTGATGCAAGATTGCCCTCACACCATTGGATGCTCCTGCATCAATGTATCAGGAAAATTAGCTCCCAAAATAATATCAATTGGCATTTTGTTTAGTTCAAAGAAATGAAATTTAAACTTATTTCTTTCTATTGTGATAGTTTTCTTTAAATGCTTATATTTATTGCATGTAAAGATTTTTCCTTGGACATCCATGTTTTTATATCTATCATGCTTTTTTAATTGCTCCCAATTTTTAAGTATCATAAATTTGTAAAATGATAAAGTTACACTTGTGTCAATTTGTGCATCATAAAATCTATGATTTACCTATACTAAAATAGACTAAGCAAACCTTCCATCTATTGAAGTAGAAATGTATTCTAGTTTTTGTTGTGGCTCAAGTGATGGTAGATTTTCCATTACCATAGTGCAATTTGTAGGATTAGAAGATTAAAATAATTTAGACTCAAACAAGAGTTCTTTTCTATACTTTTCTTCTTTAATTTGGATATTTTTTGTTCTTTTATGTGACTATTCAACAAAATACCCATCAAAATTAGGATTACTACTACACCTAATAATAAATTCTTCATAGAACCTTTCTTCATTTTATTCTTATTTCAATCTTGGTCTTACAATATGCTTGTACAAATTTTTTTGTTTGTCTTGTCTTATTTTTTAGCCTTTTTTCTTGGCAATTCTACTTCCCTTAATGTAAAACAAGTAGTTGGCTCTTGATCATAGAAAGAAAATGATAGATCATGAAAAATAGAAATTTTATGTCTTTCCCTACCTCTAAATGTATTTCTTGACTATGTTGATCCTCTTCCTCTTCTACCTTTCCTTGATTTTTTCATCATAATGGCTGATATTTCTTTTTATAGATCATCTACTAGACTTTCTAAATCATCAAGATCTTCTTGGTTTTCTATTTATTAAGCATTAGCTCAAAAATATCATCCTACATGCGTATATCTTTGTTTTCATCAATAATAGCTCACCACACTATTGTGTTATTGGTATTCTAATTTGGATTTTTATTCATGCAAGAACAATCAAAGGAATATATGGTTGGCTTTATTGCAAATATAACAAATAATGTAGTTCTATGTTTGAACATTTATGTATGTTTAGGTGCACAAAAATGTTACTTATTAAAGTAGCATCTATATAATAAAATATTAGGTTACTTTTACTTATGCTTGTGCTTTTTATTACCTTATTTTATGAAATGGTTACAACCATAATCTTGTGTCTTAAGAAAGTGGTGTGTAAGCCTCTTGGCCTAGTGCTTGGTAAAATTTTGTGTTAAAAAATTGTACAATATTAGAAAATGAACATTCATTTATGTCTAAGCTTCTAAATGTATGTATTCTATGAATTTGTCATAAATACCATAAGGAAAGGCTTCTAAAGATTTAAATTTTACATATGTTTGATGAGCTTCTTTAGAGGAATAAGACAAATTTTTAATTTTATTAAAATATTCTTCAAATTTTGTCAAATTTTAAATCATTTTCCTTTTTCTTTTCTTGTTCAAGATAGAATTCATCTACCAGGAAGGCTAATAGTTGTCTAGTGGAGATTGAGTTTGGTAAACTTCTTTATCCTTTTTGGTTGAATCTTTTGCATGGGCCACTAGTAACTTGCTATTATACCCTATAAGTGCTAGACTACAAGGATGGATCCTTGTTCACTTGTCATTCTGGACATATTTCCTATTATCATGACAATATTTTTCCATGCTCTAATTTATTCAGTGAGAATAAAGATATCATCTCTATATAGATACCATGGTTGTACTGGGTAATTTCCTTCATCATCAATATAGAGCTCAAAGATTCTCTTTTTTTTTTTAATATTTTTTAAAACTTTGGGGTCTTTCTTTTAATTGAATGAGCATATATGATCATTTATTGACAACTTCTTTGTATGTCTTTTTCTTTTCTTCCTTTTCAAGTCAATCAAGACCAATTTCTCATGTAGCAAGTTTATTGTCTATTGTGAACTTACCCCATGATCAATTTTTCAAACATTATCTCCAATTATATGAAGATTATTTAGAGATTGATTAATTTTTACATTTATCTTTGAATAATATTTTCTAATGTTCTCCACATATCCACTATTTTCTAATATAATTTATCCTAATTTATCACACTTAGAATTTATTTTTTCTATAGTATTTCTTATGTACAATACATCTTTACATAGGTCATCAAAATTTTCTTATAGATGACTTGAGAACCTAGATAGATAATTTCCATGTTTAAATTTAGATTGGGTTCATATATATAGTGATGATGATTATTCTCTTTAAATAAATATTTTGGATACCTTTCTCTATATATAATAGAGAAGCATTTTTCACAACATAGAAATCAAAAAAGTTATAGTTAAAAAATTTCATTTGCAATATTATTGTAGTCTGTATAGTTTAAAACTTTTGTCTTTTTGTTTTACGTATGTAACATTAATATAGACAAAAAGATCACCATAGACTTGCAAATATTAAAAAAAAATATATGTAAAATATATTGTTTTGAAAACGATATCAATATAATCTATTCATGTATAGAATAACTTTAAAATAATTCTTTTAAATATAAGTTAAAATCTTTATATAAAAGAGTAAAGATAAAAGAAAAAAGTGTTAGAATATATGCAGTCTATTGATTTCTATGTTCTCTATAGTGTGAAACATGCTTCCGTATTTTTTGTGCCTTCCTCTAAACCACTCTGGTTAGCTTTAAATTCCTTTTGTTTCTATTGCGTTCCCACACTTTGTCTTTTGGTGCTTGGACTTTGCCCACTTTTTGCTTAATGGATGCTCTCATTAAATTCCTTCCTAGGATGCAAATACAGTCTTCTCTTCAAGCAAAAAAGTGTACGTTATCATGGCACGAGTCATAATCAGAAGAGTAGAGTGCACTGAAATTGCAATGCTTCTCATTGTCAGTAGGTGGAGAGTTTTTTATTTGGGACCTTGACATTTTACATTCCACTTACCATTTCCTGGATTTTTTAATTTCATTTTCATGGCTTCCATAGTTTCTCTGTTATGGGAGTTCATTTTTAAAATGGATTTCGTTGTCTACTTTTTGACATTACGCAGCTATGCTGCTATTTCACATTTCTCTGGAGTTAAATAGTCTTTCTATGCGTTTACTTTTTATCTCTGTCTGAGTGGGATACATGATATCAATGGCCTCTGCTAAAGTGACACAAATCCAAAACATCTAAGGTGCAGATTCATTCCAGTAAGCTCGGAGGACATGGGCACATGGAATTTGGGCCACTGGGCAATTCTGGAATTAATCTATATGTTTCTCCATTATCGACCAAGCAACCCACTTTTAGTGAGTATTAATTTAAACTGAAGGATGTGGTGGTAATCACAGGAGAAACTTAAGATGAGAAAAATGTTTAAGTGGTGTAGCCACTTCCTCTCCATTCGTTATAATATACGTTAAATCTTAGCCAAAATGAGATGGACTCCAATAATGGTTGGATGCAGACTTTTGTCTCTTGTCCCTCTGCATGTTAGAGGTAGAGCAGATAGAGACAGATCGCATTATAAATAAATAAAAACATCAAGACTTGTTTGCAGTGGAGAATACGTGCATTGATGCAAGATTCAACACGGCTCAAACACCCACAACTTGTCACGTTTAACTTTACAGGCAAAAAATCAGGAGATTTTAATAATGCCGTGGGCAAGAGGATAGAGTATTCTCACGGGCCAATTCCGTACTGGGCAAGTAAAATATTTGGCAAAATTTCTTTTTAATGAAGAATTATATATCATCTAGTTCATATTTGTTATCTGATGTGGAAGCACGAGTTTATTGATGTGGGACTGCAAGTTTATTCATGTGGGAGCACAAGGTTATGCTGATATCTTTTTGGTTGAGAGTCAAAGGTTGTGGGGTACCCATTCTGCTAAAGTCACAACGCATGATCCTTGCCTCATCTCTTATATCATACATATGCAGGTTTGAACCTTGGGTATATGGTATAATCAAGAACATACCATCTGTTTGATCAATTGTGTTAGACCTTGATGAATGGTGTAAACAAGAACATACCATCACCTTAATCAATTGTGTTAGGTCTTGATGGATGGCGTAAGAAAAAACATACCATGACCTTAATCAATTATGTTAGGTCTTGGTGGATGGTGTAATAAAAAACATACCATCACCTTAATCAGTTGTGTTAGGTCTTGGTGCATGGCGTAATCAAGAACATACCATCACCCTAATTGATTGTGTTAGTCTTTGATAGATGGTGCATGGCGTAATCAAGAACATACCATCACCCTGAATAATTGTGTTATTGTTTGGTGGATGACGTCATCAAGATCATACCATCAATCTGACCAACCATATTGAACAAATTGAACAGTAAATGATTAAAACTTTTTGAAATTGAGATGATATAACCATATAAATTAATTGTCCTCTAACCTAAAAGCAATTTAAAAATTCAAAATATATACATCAAAATCATGTCTGACCACGCTAATTTGTCCAAAATGGGTCCTCTTCTCCAAGACCGTAGAGCATAAAAAATGAGGGAGAAGTAGGTGGTGGTGGTAACAAGTCACGAGTAAAGTTCAGAAAGTTGTGGCAATCGAGAAACAAGTAAACCAAAATTGGTAGCTTTCACACACATCAAGACGTTGTGTACATGTGGCATCCATATAAACTGAACCAAGTCCCTACGTCATTGATAGCGAGCGAGGTCACTTTTTATCTCTTTATAACTGTCTTGGCTGAATTGTTTTTCTCAGATTCAATCGAAGACTACATCTATTAGAGCTTCTTTGATTCAATCCTGATTGAAAAGAGGGGCATATCTGAAACTTCTAAGAGAAAATCGTTTGACATTTCCCAGTGCTGTGTTAAAATGACTAAGATTCATCCTGGCGTACCTGAAATTAGAGAAAATCAGAGGACCCCCCCTGATGAAGGAGCTCAGCCTGTTATTTTGACTGTGTGGAACAAATCACTTCTGTTCAATAGTAAAGGATTTACTGTCTATGACTCCAGCGGTAACCTTGTTTTCAGAGTTGATAATTACGCTTCAAATCCCACCAGTGAGATGATTCTCATGGATGCCACAGGAAACGATCTGCTCGTACTGAAACGCAAGGCCTGTTACTCCTCTTCCCCATTGCAGACCTTATTAGTACATAGGCTCGTAGTATGTTAGACAATCTATTAATTCATTTTCAATTGTGTTTCTAACTTTCTTGTGCATTAACAGAGATTTAGCCTTCGGAAGCAGTGGCAGGGCTTTTGTGAGAAGAGTATGATTTTTAGGATAAAGAAGTCCACGCGTAGATGGTGGTTGAGTGAAAAGAAGAAAACATTGGCCAAGATCTCCCTGAATTCATCTAAAAGTCCAGACTTTTATGTCGAAGGATCTTTCTGCAAGAAATCTTGTCAAGTTTACAACAGTGCAGGCGGCGTCGTTGCAGAGGTAAATTTAATGTTCCATAGAATTGAATCAGAATGTTTTTAATGTCTACCATCCTTGATTCACAATGTTTTTAACAAATTATCCGAGATTTTAGTCAGCCCTGCAACAGCATGAGTTTTCGAGATTTTTACTACCCACAATTCCATCCAACTGAGTATGCCCATCTTACTTCCAACCAGATCCTAGGTGCTTACAAATTCTATGGGTGCTATAGCTAATCACAGATACTCTGACATAAATGCAATCGGATTTCCTCCTCCACAGCTCTAATCAAATATCTATACCCACAAGATCATTTTGTTATGTGATATAGGAGCACAAGTCTTAGGTTGAAGAAGTGTCATCTGATATGGAATCATGAGTGTTGGGCTGAAACTTCTTCTGCTGAGAGTCAAGGTACCCACCTGATCAAATTCATCCAAACCATGATCAGTCTCATTCCCAACAGTGTTAAAGTCTTGCACTTGACAAGACTTAATCCCTGACCGACTAATTCAGAACTATTCAACTTTCCTAACAGACCAAAGACCCATTGACATTTCATCTACATTTAAAAACAAGTAATTGTCTAAATTCTACTGGAATCTTTTTATCTTTGACCATTAAAGCATATAATATTTAAAAGTAATTCCATACAAGTTACAAACAAATGAAGAATGAGACCAACTTTAGATTTAAATGACATCATAAAATAATCCCACACATCAAGCAATCTCAATGTTGTTCAGAGCTTGCTTAACCTACTTAGGTCTTTATATTCATGCTACCTGCACATTGTCCACAAGTCTGTTGAATGAAACTCTACTTATGCATGTACCTCTGATGATGTTCCAGGTGAAAAGAAAGCAAGCTGCAACAACAAGCCCGAGTGCAGGCAACTGCATGCTACAGGCAGATGTATTCAGTCTAGTGGTGCAGCCTGGTTATGACCAACCAATGGTAATGGGATTCGTAATTACCCTTGACAGTCTAAGCAACAAACCAACTTTCTTAAGACGATTATTAAATAAGTGAGCACTGAGCAGCTACTCCAGCCAGTAAAATGGTAAAACGCGCTCGAGCAGGGCAGCCAAAGGATTGATCGGCACCGATTCACCTGAAGCAGCAAGCCCAGCCCCGCAGCGTACTTGTGTCATTCAGAATTGCTTTGTTTAATCTAGCATGTCTGTAAAGTATGTTTGCTTCAAGGGACAAAGTACTATGCGATACCCAGTTCGAGTCCCGCAAGCTCGTTGCGCATTCCAGATGAGTTTAATTCGAAATGTTCGAGTTAACTTGAGTGTCAGTTTTTCCCTGCCATGACCATCATCTTGAGAAAGCATCTGCAACGTGCTTCTTGTTGTATATAACTCTGTAAAGGACAGACAAACTGCATTGTGTTATGGAGTTTATTTTACTGTAATAGCTTGTGCTCCTTACATTAGAAATCCTAGTTAATAAATAAAGTTTTAGGATGCATGATAAATAAAGCTTTTGGTTTATATCAAATTGTTTGGTATTTAATATTAATTTTATATCTGATCCGTATGTAAAATAAGTCTGTCAAATTAATAATGGGTTTGTAACAGTCAACTTTTGTTATTGTAATATATTTATGAATTTGTTTATTTGGGTAAGTTGTATTAGTATTTAGTATGGTTTGGAATTTAGTCTATTTGATTAATCTATGTATTAGTAGTATGGTTGAGTTTTAATTTGAGAATATAAAAATATTATTTTTCATTCAAAATACGATTATGATGTACTTAATATATAACTTTAATGAAAAGAAAAGAGAAAAGTGCATATGTAGTTGGACAAAATTCATTTGGTTAACACACAATAATGGGCTTATTTCTTCAATAATCATGTTAGTATTACTTATAGGTAGCATAAAAGCTAGACGCCATAAAAATATAGATAGCAAATATTAAATACTATAAGTCTACAATGATTAGAATGCCAAAATCTTACTTTTCATTCAAAATAGCTATGCAATGTGCTTAATAAATACAATCCTACCAATTAAAAGAAAGAGAAAAGTACATGCACACCAATAGATTTTT
>VDFB02273690.1:0-64750 GCA_007258455.2 Sequoia sempervirens | reverse complement strand
CGATGCTACTACTTTCCTATTTCATCGCACATTTGATGAACTTTTGGTGTTGTTTCGATACTACTCCTTGCCCATTTCGTCGCAATGGCGATGAACATCTGCTGTTGTTTCGACACTACTGCTTTCCCATTTCGTCGAACTGGCGACAAACTTCTGGTGTAATTCGTCGGTGGATACACGAAGTTTTTGTCGATATTCTGACAAAATTCCAAAACATTTTACCATACCGTCGACCGACGATTCTTCATCGTTATTTTGATGTTTAATTCATTGTCAGCCTTTCAACGAAAAAACAGCGACGGAAATATTTTCGCCATTGCGTCGCTCTTCCGACAAATATTTGTTGAACTACCAACGAACGACTGTCGAAAAATGGTGTCAAATTCAGTAGTGTTATCATCTTTGATTTAGTAGCATATTGATGTTCTAATGTGTTTATATTCTTCATCTTGTCAATCTATTTGTCTATTATCTATTTTATTCTCCATTTGTCTACTTGGCTTTCCATGGAGGTGGAAACACCAAAACAAGGGTTTGACTAAGGAAAACACTGAAACAACTCCAAAATTTGTTATTGTCTCTTTGTATGAAAGTTGTTGATTTAGAGTGTTGCAGGAGATTGCATAGTGTTAGACCTCTTGTGAGTTTTTTCTTCTCTTTTCTATCTTGTTATTTTTTTTCATTTAGTTTAAATATACGCATGTTATTTTTCTTCTTGTTATTTTTGTTATTTTAAGCATTTTGTTAGTTTAGTAGAACTCTTAGATTTTAGTTTCTAGATAGATAGTAGACTATGTTTTTTTGAGAATTCCATTCTCAGACTGTACGATACTATAGTGTGTCACAGGGACATTCACACGTTGCATTATCATCCTTGGCCAAGAGCCAGTCAGCCTGCTCCTGAGACCTTTGAAGTCTACTCTTCTAGTTTCTCAAATACTTATTTCCTAAAACATCATAAAACATAAAATATAGTCAAAACTCTTATTTTCCTTCCTTTGTCACATGAGCTTTACCTTTGAGGTAGTTGAAGACCGTTTGCTCCTTGTAGACTGTTCTTGTCCTAGAGATTCGGGAGTATCAAATCTCCTCCTCTACAATATGACCAACCCCCTTTCACTATAAAAACATAAATTTCATCTTTCATGCTTGTGGAGTTGGGTCAAAAGGAGTTCAATCAAACCCCCTCAACTTAACATGTACATTGGTAGCTTGTGTGGAATTGTTTTGGCTCCAAATTCCTTTATTTCAAATTGAGGGACAACTTTATTTTTTCTTGTTGCTTCTAATTATTTTTTATATTTAATATTTTCATAAAATAAAAAATTGCCCTTTGATAGATCTCATTACACAAATTTGAAAACTTAAAATTTTATAATATTTTTATTCTATTTACTATTTTTTTTAAATGTTTATGAAAAGTGGATCATTAGCCCAATGTTTGAGGTTGGTTCCATTAATTACAAATAGTAAAAATTTAAAATTTTCACTACATTATAGGAGAGTCATTGTCAAGACAATTTTAATTTTAATTTTTTATAAAGAAAACGCCAAAATATTTTACATTTTTTATAAAAATGTTTTGTTTTTGGGACATGCAACTTTAAATATTTATTTAAAAAACTATTATCAAAATTTAAATTATTTTCTTGCACTAAAGTATCAAGTTGACAATAAATGAAAATGGTGAAGCACAAAAGTAAAATTTATTACAAATTTATTGTTGTTTAATAAACCTTACTTCATGATTTTTTTATTAATTAAATGACACTAATAGTTTTACAAGAAAAATATAACAAACTATTTTTAAATTTAAAAATAGAATAAAAAACTATAGTAAAATATCTACATTTAATTAGTTTACATCATTTCAAAATTCAAAATACATATAATGATTTCAAGTGCTTCAACTAAAAAGATAGAAGTTGTTACCCTTTTCCTTTCTAAAAGGATGTAAGATGTTCAAAAGATAGATTTGTGAGTTGATGTTCCAAATCCAATGCATGTAGTAGACTTTTCTTTTCACACATTCCCAATGGTATGGGTGCAAGTATTCATTTATAGGAATTTATTATGCAACCATTGTGAATAGGAATTTATTATGCAACCATTGTGAATAGGAATTTATTATGCAACCATTGTGAAAATAATGTAATTGATATGGCAATATTACATTTGTTAATGTACTTTTTTATTTTACTTTATTTATGTTAATTATATTTTTCTACACATTTATTTATTCTCTTAGGTTGTGAGGAGTGTGTCATTAATGAGGGTAGATGGAACCTTCCATGAGTATAAATCTAATTTATTTTTGGCATATTTTTTATTTTTAAATTCTAAGCTTCATTAATGGTGAATTGTGATTAGTGTCTAGGAATTGTGATTTATATTTGGTGATTGCAATATGAAATTATAAATTTCAAAATATGGGACATATGAGATGTTTATATTTGGTGAGGAAAAAATGTCTTAAAGATATATTGTGACCTTATTTTCTATTCCTTGACTATTCAGGTCAAGTTTTACCTTTAGAATTAGGGTTGGATACTAAAGCTAGGAGTAGAGTGGACCCATACCCACCCTTCATAATTAGAAACCTCAATATAAAGTGTTGTATAGGCTAATACTAATGAATTAAAATGAATTGGGATTCACACTATAACAATGTACATAATCAAGATTTTTTAAAAAAACTTATATTAAAAGTCTAGATAGAATTGCATAAGATATTATTAATACACCTTATGTTGAAGACTTATATAGAACCATATAAGAGGGTATTTTGAACATGAATAAGATGGAAGTCCTTTATAGAATTGTGTAAGCTACCATTATAGACATGACTAGCAATGAAGGCCTATGTGGAATTGTGCAAGATAGTACTAATCCAATTCTTGATTTGAAGGCCTATATAGAGCATGCAAGATAGTGATGACACTTTTTATTTAATGCATAGTATTCCCTTCATATTTCTTGTCAAGTCATTGGTACTTGATATGTCCCTATGGTTTCCTTGCATGATTTGATGGTGTGCCAAATATTACTTTATTTTGGTGGTTGTTACTACATATTCTTATTGGTTGGAGGCCATAACCCTTGTGTGTCATTAAGGACTTGATTTTAATATGTATGTGTTTGGTATGTTGACATGTTATTGTAGACACCTAAAAATATCTAATATATCATGAATTATTCTAAATCATCATTTTTAGTCATTATCACTTATCACCTCATTCTATCACCTTTTAATTAAATCATTTCCGATTATTTTATTAAACTAACCTATTTTCCTCTATTAATTAAATAATTTTAATTATTTGATTAATTCATCATTTTTCCTGTATCCACCTTTAATTATATACCTTTTAATTATTTAATTAATTAAATCATTTTCCTTGCCCGCTTTAATTAAATAATTTTGATTGTTTAATTAATTTCTAAATTTCCCTCTCATCCACCTAATTAAATATTTTTTTTAATTAAAAAATAATTATTCCTTTCTTCTCTCACATAATTAAATAATTTCCCAATTATTTATTTAATTAATTTTCTTCCAAAATTAAATGAATTATTTAATTCATTAGTTACACATTCCCTTCCAAAAAAGAATAATTTTAAATTCAAATTCAAATTTGAAAATATCTTCGTAAAATTTAAGGAAGAGCTTTAGCTAATTGAGCTCTTCCTCAACATGCATGGCCTCTCCATCCTTCAATTTCTCCCAACCAATGGTTTTAACTTTCAATCTCAATTGTTGATCAAATATCTTGAGATCTATAAAACAATTCTTCAGCCGTCATTAATCCTCCTCAAAGTTTTGATCTAAGGTCTATCTCTCTTTTGTAATTGATATCCTCAATTTGGATTTGAGCATCCATAGCCATCAGTATTTCAAGATTTTTCACAATTGGGTTATTCTAAGCATGAGCAATCCACATATCTCAAGGCATAATCTCACATTATCAATAATGGAGTAAGCATTAACATCTTTGGGTGAGGTAAAAGTAGATTAAATTTCATTTATGTCTTAGTTTCTTGTTTACTTTCATTTAATTATAGCTAATGACTTCATTGGTGATGGTTTAAATTTGATCAATTGGGATTTGGTTTTTGATTTGATCTAGCCTTCTTGTTGTTCATGCCTATTGATCAATCTTTCTTTTATCCCTATTCACATTCTAGCACACATGTGGAACCCATGTCCCTAATTTGATGTTAAATTGAGTTTTCTCAAAGATACAAGTTATAGTGATGAAATTAAAGTCATATTGATGCCTTTGAAACATAAATCAACACCTTCGACAATACAACGATGCTTCTACAACTTCATCTATGCTTCTGCAATGTAAATCAATGCACTTGATCATTTTGTTTTTGTAGGTCTGTAGGTTATAGCAATGCAATTGAAACCCGAAGCAATGAATTTGCAAAAAAGTGGCACTTCTAATTTGATAATGATACTTTTGATTTTATAATGATGCTTTTGATAAATATAGTGACACAGTTGATCTTCACATCGATGCAATTGAAAGTAAAGTGATGCATCTATATGGTATATTGACACTTTTAATTTTTATAGTGTCGCTTGATTTTTCTAATGATGCATCTAGCCCATATTCTTGATTTTTAACTAACACTAATATTTGCTTAGCTTTTTGGAACCAATAAATCTATGCAGCCTTGGCGAATGTTGGGGGAAGACAAGTAGAACAAACTACTAACATATCTGATGTAGGGAAAAACATTTTAAAAGCTTTTATTTCTAGATAACTCAAATTTGAATTTGTGATTTAATTAGCGAATTATTTGTCATGTTTAGTAGGCTTCTATTGTGTATGCTCTCTCCTTATGCTTTGTGTGATCTTGGAGATCAAAAAAAATATTAGCTTGTACATGTTATGCATACTCAAGGAATACTATAAAAGCATGCTCTTCTCTTATGCTTCATGTGGTCTTAAGAATTAGAAACCCTAGTATCTTCCATTTATTGCAATAGGAGGCCTGCTTGGGGATTTCATCACCTCAAGGATGACCTCAATCACATTTACTGGAACATGGTATATAAATGGGGGAGAATGAAAGTTGTACCTCAATGTGTGGCCAATGTCATAAAATCAAATCATTGTGATCCTTGGTCTGTCGAGACATGTATAGGTGATGAGACAAGGGGAGACCCCCTTGTCTTAGGCATCATCTAATGAGCTCATTGTTCATGAAATCACTACAAACCATTATTTTTAGAAGCCTTTAAGACCTTCGACCATTGGCTTAGTGTGGTGCAATTTATAGTTGTTTTCATTAAAGTGTGTACCCTTGCTGAGATGATAAAATCACTCATCCACATTGTGAATCATGGGATTATCTCCCTAAGTGTGGGATCAAATGCTAGAGATCAACCTCTAGAGAGGATTGGCTCCCTTTGAAACTAAAGCTAATTAACCTATTCTACTATCGCATGCTAAGAAAAGAGGTGAAAGGAAACATAAAATGAAACCTATGACTAATAAGGTAATGCACCAAAATGATTTCAAATCCTATACTACTATTTGGACACATAAAATGATCAACAATTTAAACCCCAAACATACACAACTCAGTATTTCATATGTCTTTGCAAATGTGTTTCATAACTAGGTTTAGTGTGTCAAAAATAGTATTTAGAAGGAGCTATGAATTCTATCACAATTTAAACTCTAAATTCTTAATTGGATAACACAAGTTATGACCTACAAAAATGCATACTTTTTGCATAAAGGCAAGGAAAATAGGGCCAAAAATCAAGGGGAAAAGATATCACCACAAGATTTCATCAACTATCTTAAGAGATTTTCACAATAAACAACAATAAGAAGTTAAAATAGCTTTATCTTTATTGATCAAAAGGTGTTACATACAATTGTATAGAAGTCTAAAAATGGAGTTACAAAACTGCTCCATCTTAAAAGAACCTTCAAAAAGTTACAATACAATGCTTAGAGAGCAAGAACTAAATAAAAGGCTGCCCTTAGGCTTCCTTATAAGATACTCAATTACTTGCTAGAAAATAAGAACATGTTGTTGCAAGTGAATGACATGTTTGCTTTAGTTGGTTGGGTCAAACTTCTTGGGCATCCAAAATAGTTATCCCTACTTTGTTTCCCTCTAAAGTGCTCCAAAAAGTTGTTTGAATGAAGAAAATTTAATGTTTTCACCATGTCCACAAGTCAAGGCTCCTTAGAAAACTCCTAGATGCTTGTAGATTCCTCAAACTGGGCCAAACTACCCTATATTCTCTCCCTTTGTTGCACAACTCACCAAACTCCTAAATGTTCTCCAACTACTCATTACTTTCCTTAAACTATCTTGAATTTATCCCCAAGTTCATAGGGCATGTGGAAAAGGCCTCAAGAATTATAATAGGGCTGAGGAATGACACATGGAACATGTCTTAAAACTCCTTATGTTGGTCCTTGATACTTTTTCTACCTATCTAACTAATATGTTATGACTGTCACTTGTTTAAATTGAAGGACTATCATCAACACTTACATGTTTTAACATTATCTCACATAGACCACCGATGTTGTATGCTAGATTTGAAACTTTGTCTTTAAGCATAACCCTCTATCTCTTCACTATACCTCACCATAGGATTATTCATAAATCTTGATTCTTTGGCTTGATTTTTACCTTGTTCTAGTTCACTGCCATGGTGTATTGCTATGATTTATATCTTTGCTTATCTTGAATAGTACTGGCCCTTACAATTATTCACTTTCCTCCATGTATTTGAAATTATTGACTGTCCTTTGTCTACTTTATCCTTTATATGACTATAAATAATGTCACGATGACTGATCTTTATGACTGAATAGTTTATATTTATTGTCACAGTTTGAATTCCTTGAGATCATGTTGACTGCCCCTATCATGTCTTTGGTATGCTTGAACTAGGCTTTGGGTATAAGACTCATATTTATTTAGCTTGAATAGATCATCTTCCTTGAAGATTGATCTTCAAATGGATCCTCATTGTATGGACTTCATTAAATCCTTTAAACTATCATATGCCCTTTTTTACCATCCATTATGCATTGTCTTATGATTACAACTATTATGTTTTCTCTTTTGATGTGAAGTTGGTTCCCTTTACTCGTACTTTCCCTCCATAATGAGCAATGATTTTTATATCTTCCCTTTTCAAATAACTATGACTATCGACTACTACTTTTTTATGTCTTTTTGCAATGGTTGATGAAGTTTAGCTACCAACATCCTATGAATGTCTTATTCTTACATAGCCTATATCACATATTTATTATATCATGTTAACTTCCATTTCATTGTTCCTCTTTCTATTGAACTATCCTTCAAATATTTGATCATGCTCTTAGTACTATGGTACTATCCTCTTTAACTTTACTAGTGGAAAATCTTGCTCATGAACATATCTATGGCTTGAACATGCCATTGAACTATCCTTCAATCCATGCTTTTTCATAGTGAGCATTGACCACTATCCTTTTCCATGGTTTTCCCTTGCCTTTGGACTATGATTTCTACCTTAATGCAATAGCTCTATCTTCTTTTCTTGGACTATCATACATGGTTTTCATGACTGTCCTCATCTCATCTCAAGTATGTGCTTGTGATATTGTCAACAAATGTGGACTCTCTACTCTTTTCTCCTTAACATTGCCATCTTTCATTTTCTAAATCCTCCTATAAGGAAATAATTTGCAACTTATTTACAATATCCATTTTCCTCAATCTTAGAAAAAAAATATTTCTAGCACCTAGTAAAAGTCATTTTCTTCAACTGATGTGGCCATTGATGTTCTAACTACTATCAAAAAAAAATTTCAAGAGTACATCAGTTACAGCTAAGGGGAGTTTACCAAACTTTTCATTTTCAACACAATTGCAAAGAATGGGTAAGAATTTCAAGCTCATAAGTGAAACATCAGCAAAGGCATCTCTCAAATTCTACATGTTTGGTTTTGACTATCCTATGATTTGTAAATTTTCATACTTATTTTTGGCATAACTTTCACCATGATATTTTGACCATTTGTAATTGGATTGTCCTACATTTTGGTCTTTATGTCATTATATATTGTTGTAAGAAGACTTTACACTTCTACCCTTTACACTATTTCCTCATGCATATCTTCTTGCAAGACATATTACTTGTCTATGCATAAGACAAGGAATTTCCTCTAACTCTGATTTGAAGCTTTGTCCTTAGGCATTAAGGTTTCTCATTCATGGATATCTACCATCTATACACCTGCAACTAGGTTTTCGTGGTCTTTCATTTGTCCTTTGTGCATTTATGCATATTGTCTTGGACCTATCCACTTCATTCATGCATTATAAGTGTAAAGGGTTTCACACAAGGGATTTGCATTTTTAAAAAGAACATTACATTATTGACATGACTTGGTCAATAAATTCTCACACCCTTCTCAAAATCTTGTAGGGAAAAGTTGATTGACTTTTCTTTCTTAAACCCTAGTAAGTGACTTAAAGCAACACCTTTTATTTTTCTCTACATTCATGCATTAGCTATCTCTTGCAAAAGAAGTCTATGACAAAATTATAATTATGCACACCAACAACATTTTCTTGATCATATTTTATTTGCTCTAGAAAATGGACCCTCAACTTATGGAAGACCGATCTGTGTTCAATAGAATGAGATTGAATTGTTGTCTTCATAGTATCTATTGGATGCAACCAAAAAACTTACAAATGTACCAGCCAATGCCCCTACCAAAGCATTTTTTCCCTCAAAAATTATTAAGGAAATATATTTTGAATGTAAAGGCTTTGAGACAATGGTGTAACATGGATGGTGTAAGCTTAGATGATGAATTAGGAACACTCAAATACCACCAATTACAAAATATTAATAGTTAAAACTTCTCTATTGTGTCAAATCATAAACATATCTAACCTTTACATAACTTCCTAAGCTAGCACAACTCTTTGGCCACTAATGGCAAGAATGTGATTACCACAAACCTTGAATGCCCAACCCCAACCATTGGTTGAATCTTCCCTCCCAAGAAACCATAATAACCAATGGAAGTCCATGAGAAACTTCATTGATAAGTATGCAACCAAATCTATGTTTCATTGTGACTCCATTGTAGCATTAAGATTTGCTACTAATCTATTCTTGACACTTTCACAATATTGTAAATACCTGGCCATCTATTGTCCATCTGAATCATCAACATTAACATTACTAAATATTTGAGATGGGTATAGACCTATACTTAACCTCATATATTTGGCCATGCCTTCAATCAAATTAGTAGGAGCTTCACCACCTCCATCATTCCTTTCCATCAATCTTTGCATGTATTCCTTTCTTGTTGAAGTTGTTCAATTTTTTTGAAATTTTATGCTTCTTGGATGAAATAGCTACTCCTTTCAATGTTGATCTTTATCCTTCCTCTTCTACCATGCAAGACTTCACAATAATCTTCCATCCAATAATCTGAGAGTACTTGGATCCTGCTCCTTGAAAATGTATATTGAATAGAATCTTTATTATCTTCACATGATGGAACATTAGATCCCTTTCTTTAGGAGCTAAGATAGTCTCGATCATGGCTATTTGAAGAGATAGCACTTCTAGAAATTATTGGGGACACAAATTGATGCCTTCATACAATTCCATAATCTATTGCATGCCTTGATGCAGGAGATGACCCATGTTATTTTACACTTTGATCTAGCATCAAACAAAACTATGGCTTATTTAAAACCTCAACAATCTAGCCTAGACAAGATTCATGAAGTACATAGTCGTATTCTATGAATGATTTTATCCTTCTAGCTTCTTATTTATCCTTTTGAATCTAAAATAGACGCAATAATATCACCATGCATAAAACTCCTATTTATTACAATAAGATCTTCAAGCTTCTCATTTGTCTCAACAAGATTTGACCAAAATACATGAGCATGATCCCTTGAAATAGATTCAACATCATCACCTCTAGATTTGGATACCTTATCCATTGCAGGAGGTGTCATACATGAATACTCATCTTCATATTAAATATATGCCTTCTTTCAATGTATACAGACCCTCTTTACAACCTTTAGAAAGAAAGATTATTGGAAACATAAGCATGGTAATTTGGATTGGGAAAATCTAGCAAGGAAAACTGAATAAAAATTTCACTGAGCTCAAACATATCTTGCTAATAAATTCTATACTATTTTCATTGTGTAGAGTTTATGAAACCCTTAATATGGGCTTATAAAGCAAGCACAAGGTAAGATCATCATCTCAAACACCCTACATGATGGCTATGGTATCTCCTTATAAAAAAATATAAGGGTTTTTACACTAAGTGAAACAATAGACCTGCCAAGATAACCTCTACGTGCATATCCTTGCATGGACTAAAAATGATGATCTTCAGGGCTACAAAAGATTATCCACATTATTTTACTTTATTGTGTATGCATTTCTCACATACAACTTCCTTGTAATAGTTCATTTTGGCTTTGATAATGGTAAACCATTGTAAGAATGATGTGATATGCCTCCTCCACAACCAAATATGAATACAAGACTATTGAAACCAACACAAGTTGTCCTCTTTCATCTATTGAAACTTTTGAAACAACCTTGGTCGCCATGGAAAATTTCTTGCTTCGATTAAAAAAAAGTAATAACAAGAAACCCTAAAATTCTCGACCATCTCCTAATAAAACTCAAAATTTCATTAAATAATTCCTTCCAAAAGCTCATGCACACAGGTTTTAACCAAGTAAAAGTGTTTTGACCAAGTTATAGTTTTTTTTTTTTAAAATAGGAATTTTAACACATGTTAAGACTCCTTTTCAAAATAGAAGACATGAATTATGATTTTGAACATGGAAAAAACACCTTACCTTTGGGAATATTGAACATTTTGTGAGTGCGGGAATAGACTCAAAACTTACTGAAACTTTGAGAATATTCTATAAAAGGAAATTTAATCCATAGGGTAAAATAGGCTAACACTTTTAGCGACCTCTGAGGGGGTTATCTTGCTAAAAATTATAAGACCAGTACCCTTGCATGTCCACTAGGCATAGGGGTCAAAATAGTATGAGACAAACTAAAAACCAGTCTTGATAACCAACTGTAAAACCTCAAGGACAACTAACTAAACACCTAACTAAATGTACTTCAACACTTGGAGAAAATACAAACTAACAATGTGCATCAACACTTATTGACTTGTAGGAAAGATTATCCTAACCTACACTAACCAACAACAAGACTTTCTCAAACAAAACCATTAACTGGTTCTTTGAAATAGATTCCTTTTCTCATCAAATTGAAATCCTTCACATGCTTATGATTATCCAAGAGAAGGTGGAGATTGAGCAATGGTGCAATATCTCTTTAAGAATGAAATAAAACCCACTTACCTCTTCATGTTGACCATACATACTATTGTTTTGAAGTGTGCAGGTAAGTTGAATGCATTCTTCTTCCTAGTTGTATTTTCATACTTGGGTGCAAGCATGACTTGTGATACTTTGTTAGCTTCCATTTTGGATAGATATCTAATGGGACATCCTCGTGAAAGGATAAAATTTGATCTCTCCTTGTTGTTTTCTTTCTTATTCACTAATATCTCATCATTTTTTTGACTTGTGAAGACCACTTCTTGTGACTATTTTGGTAGAAACATAGATATTTCTACACTATGCTCCTATTGCTCATGATTTTTCTCTTCTAAAGGTGTTGGCTTGTCATCTAATTTTGAACAAAAAGCTTCTAAATCATCCCAAAATGGATCTTCTAAAACCTCCTCTCTTTTTTGTATAAGATGATTGATTTTTACTTCGTAGCAGCTCTCCTTATGTGTTTCAACTTCTTCTTTATTTTTTAAAGTTCAAGGATGCCATCATTGTCCTCCTCATAGACCAGCACCTTTTCAAGTTCATTTTTATCTTCCATCTAGTCCAACACTTGTGATGGTATTGAGATTTGCATACTCTCTTCATCTTCATCAACAAAATAAGGAAGCTCATCAAATAAGAGTGTCAAATCTTCATTTTCATCACCTCTTTCTTTCCCGTTATCTCACTGTCCCAAAAGACCATGCTCTTCAAGGAAAAATTTAAGAACCCCCCCCCTCGGCGAAGGTGAAAAATCTTGGCGAATCTTTTATACTTCCCAATAAAAATATCAATTTTAGTGGCAAATTTTTTCGTTTTTCGTGAAAAAAAAAATAATGTCCATTGGCGAATCTTTTCTAATCACTAGAAGTTTGTGGAAAATCTTGGCAAAATGCAATTTTTTTAAAACCACTAAAATTTTTCCATTGGCGATTAAAATCTATTTTCAAACAAATAAAATATTTTGATTGGAAAATTAAACCTGTTTTCAAACCAGAAAAAATAATTTTGTTGGCGATTAAAACTTTTTTTTCATACTAAAAAATAAAATTCATTGGTGAATTAAACCTATTTTCAAATGATTAAGAAAAAACATTGGCGAATTCAACATAATATCAAACTATTAAAAAAAATGCATGAAAATAAAGATTATTTGCCTCATTGTTTTCATCAACCATCCAAAAATTACCTACAGCTATAACATTTTTTTCAAAAAAGCATCTTAACATGCTTCATAATAGAAAAAGTAACCCTGCCCAACTAAAACCAGTTCCACAACTATCTGTATCTACCTTACATATTTCAACAAGCCAAAAAATTAGTACTAGTCTTGCGTTAATTCTACAAAAAACTACAAATTATGCAAAAAGTGTGTTAATTCATCTTCTGCTTCCTTGCATTATGTCCTTTTTCTTTCATACACTTCTCCTCTGCTTTTGCCTATGCTTCCACCTTCATCAGCTCTATAAATAGCTTCAATGCTTCCCAGCTTAACCTTGCTTCTTCCCTGCATTGATTTTTAATCTCATCCTCCGGCCAACGCACGAAAGGGATGCATCCTTCTGCCCCTTCCAATTCCACATTTTCAAAGCCTTCCCAAATGTTGAAACCTTCACTTGGAACTGCCCATTCAAGTATTGATTCTAATCCTTCCAAGAAATCTCTATGCACAATCATCCCCATTACTTCTCTCACTGTGCTTGTCGATTCCACCAAGTCCAAACCCTATGCTATAATCAAGGAGTATACATCCATGTTAGTCCTATATCTATGCCTCATATTTCCAAAGGATTTCCCCAAAATCATCTGCACAATTTGTACCAACCTCCCATCAGTGAATAAAAACATACCCATTAATCTTTTGTTAGAAGCTTCACCATAAAACAGGTTTAATTGCCTCCTCGAACACAGAGTGAAGTTGGCCTCCATTTGAAAACTGTTGCAGCTACACTGCCACCACCACCGCTCTTTCAGAATTTATGTGTGCCTTCTTCTCCACACCAAACTCTATTATTAACTTCACTAATCGAGGGTCGAGAGGTAATAATTTTCCAAACTCTGCACGTACTAATCTTAATTACCCATCGATCCTCCAGTCATGTCCACTTGCTAAAATATGCTTGCGATCTTCACTTCATAAATGCACCGTCCTTGCCACCTTTCCTATATTAATTCACCAAAGTCAGGGTTTTGCTGCTTTTCCTAACCTTAGTTTCCACCTTTCCTATATTAATTCACCAAAGTCAGGGTTTTGGTGCTTTTCCTAACCTTAGTTGCAAGTCTTGCTTGATCATCTTTGTAGTTTGTAGTCAATGGGTCGGAGGTTTCAAAAACTTCAAAACTTTAGACTTTGGTTCTAAACTTCTAAGGTTCCAAATTTCAGTGACCATGTGACATTATGGACCACGATTTTTTGATGAATTTTCAATGGACGGTTGTAGTTGCATTCCGGAAGTATATCTCTCAAGCACTAGATTTGCGAATTGAAACCACCAGAATTACACTAGAACCATTAAATATTTTACCATTTAAATATTGGTGCTCTTGTTTACCGTTTAATATTTCCTAAGTCAGACAAAAATATTTTATGATAAAGCCTTAAATATTAACTCTTTAATCTTGAGGATCGAGTCTCGTCAACCTAGCGATGTCCCCATTTGAAATTATGCACGTGCATAAAAAAAAATTTAAAAGAGGGACCGTTCGATGATTTTTTGATGGACGGCTATAGATGTATTCTGGAAGTAAATCCTTGAAGCACTAGACTTGTGAACTAAAACCTTTGGAATAACACTAGAACCATTAGATTTTTAGAAATCAATGGTTGAGATTTTATTAATTATTGGTTTCAGAAATCAACATATAGTTCTGATAATAAGTGAGCAAAATTTATTGTGACTTATTAGGACATTGATAATGATTAAGGTAAAATGAGACATTTAATTCTCTCTTTTCAATGCGTCGAAGCACTCTACCTTTCATTTATTCTATTGAAATTCTCAATTTGGTTGTGGTACTAGGCGGCGAGGCGGATTAATTCCATATGAATAGCCAGAGTGATTGATTGGATAGCTTTATATTGAAACCTGCATGATGTATTGTAGAATTGTAGATGATGATGTCAATAATCTAGTGATTTTGACAATTGACAGCTTGTGTGGCACTGTTGATTTTGACAATTGACAGCTTGTCAATGTGAGGTACAGTTTGCAACTTTGCATGTAGCTATCTTGAGGTAACGATTAAGCTGGATTTTTGGTTTGCGTGAATCGCAATTATACTAGTCAGTAGTAACTATACACAACCTCACACGTGACATGTGTGAGGTGTACAAGGGACCAGGCTGGTAGTGGCAGTTTTGGCCCATAAATAAGGATAGTGAGCACAACTAAAATCATTCGTTTAATTGTCATAAGGGTTTTCATTTTGTAGGTTTAATATGATGCGGTATTATTGGGGATGCTCTAAATTATCCTGCCTCTAGTTATGTAGTTACAGAGTAAAATACCAATTTCCTTCAAGTTCAAAATGGGTGGAATTGGAAAGAAGTTGATTTGGTTTACCTGACTTCTCAGACAGGTTTTGAACCAGGATGAGGAGCTCTGATGGAGATAAGTGCTATCTTAGTGCATGGAAGCTGCAAGTAGAAGATGGGAGTAGTTTTACTAGCCCTCATCGTCTGCATGGTTGGCCAGGAGAGTCCTTGCATTTATTTTGAGACACCATGGCCTACCAGGCAAGCCCCATGCATTTGTTTTTAGTGCTCATCTTCTGCATGGGAGCAATTTTGCAATCCATCATCTTCTGCATCAGTCTGGTTCTGAAAGGGGCTAAGTACATTTTGTATCTTCACGGCTCCCATTTCCCCAACTTGATCGGGCCCCCTTTCCCCATGCATTTATTTTCAGAGTGTATGGCTGACTCAACAAGTCCCATGTGTTTATTTTCAGAGCTCATGGTTGACCCGGAAAGTTCCATTTATTTTCAGAGATACATGTATCACATTTACGTTTTCAAATTTTCACTAGCAGTCCAGCAGAAGCTTGGCGCTTGCACTTACATTTGTATTTGTACTATGTAATAATGTGACATTGTAATTCAGTTGTAATAAAATAAATTGTTGTGCTATTAATGTGACATTGTAATTCATTTTATTAAGTCCTTTGCAAGTTAAGTGCTATTAATGGTTGTGCAATGTGCTATTAATGTGACATTTTAATTCATTTTATTAAGGCCTTTGAAATGTTAAGTTTCTGGCCCCTTGGCCTTGATGTCAATCCTAGCACATTAAACTTTAAAGCAAATTTAAAACACATGTTTTAAAGCAAATTTAAAGAAAATTTAAAACACATGTTTTATGTTTATTATTTGTATCATAAATTACTCAACCGTTCAATGAACATTTGATGTATGGTTGTAGTTGCATTCTGGAATGCAATGCACAGAGCGCTACGCTTGCAAACTTAAACCTCTGGAATCACCCTATAACTGTTAGATTAATAGAGATCAACAGTTTAGAATTTGTTGTCAATGCAGGAGTAAATCGTTGCTTTTAATGGCTTGTTTTAAATGTTGGTAGCCATGTACATTGTACTACCTAATTGTGTACTGTGTAGTCTGTAAGTAATGAGTAGACGTTTTAGTGTCATTCAATTTGCTCATTGCAGTGCACCACCTTTTTCTGGGTTCAACAATTCCACTTCCAACAAAGCCATTCCAGTAACCCAGTTTCAAGCTTCAATGTAGTTTCAACTTCAAGAATCAAAATTCAAAATCCGGGTAAGTTAAAGTATTCATGTGGCTACATTTCATCGCTTGACATTTCTTAAAATCTTATTTTTTCAAACTTTGAAGTTTAGGTTTAGGGTTGAGAGGCTTAAGAATTAAGAAAAATTAAGGACTAATAGGGAATTCACAAATTTCATATTGTTGATTGTATCAACATGTCTACCACCAATACCACTAGAGCAATGTCGGATAAAAAAATACATTGTGCAAAATTGCTTAAAACCCCAGGTTTCACTGATAAATACCATGATATTTATGATCCAGAAACCTATGGTAGGTGTACCTCAGAACTTAGATTTTCATCTGAGAATAAGGTTGCAAAGAAAATGCAATTGCAAGTTAATATTATCAGTGCACCATGGGTAACTGGATTAGGGCACATGATGTTACATGAGGTTTTCCCTTACCCAGAATTTATCATGGTCTGTGCCCTAAATTATGATGATAACAAAAGAGAAATTGTTAATAAAGATAGCAAAGAAGAATTGTTATCCATTAATGCAGAAGAACTTGGAAAATTGTTGGGCTTGGGGTTTACAACCAAAGAATTTGGAAATATCCACATTGACCTAGAAAAGCTTGCTAGTGATTATGAAGCAGTGGATGAAATGGAGAAAAAATCTTTCTTAAATAGAATAGTTCAGGATAGAAACAAATTGAAAGGTGATCATAAGCCTCCTTATGATTTGGATATTTTTAAACCATGGGTTCAGGATACTATTTCCATGCTAGCATTTTTCCTTGGTCTGGATAGCAATTTGGAAGTGGGTGCATGCCTCCTTGAAATGGTGTGTAATATCCATTATGGTGTTCCACATGCCAAATATAATTTTATTGAGCACATTGTAGAATCCATGCATAAACAATTTTTAATGATTAAAGGAGGTTCCACCAAGACATTTAGGCTCACAACCTACTTGTGCTATCTTTTTCTATTCAAATTTAGAGGAATGTTTTAGACCAACAAGCTTCAAATTCAGCCCTATGGTAATAGTAATCCTGAGAAAAAGAAAATGGCTCCAATATATGAATAGACCACTGTTATAAGGTTGCATGATTCTCGAAGGAACTACAGTCATTTTGTAGACTACTTTTTGTCTCCATTGCATCAAGCAATTACAAATACTCCAATGCCTAGATTGCCTATGTCATGTAGAAACTACATTCAACTGGGAAAAGAAATACAATTGGATAATTTGTACTTAATGGAAGAATATACTATGCTAAGATTTTTTGGATAGGAAGTACAGCCATACAAACTTCGAATACATGTGACAAAGGGTTTTTGCTTTGGAATATGTAAGAAAGATGCAGAGTACTGATGAAAAACACTTTAGCGATTAGGGGAAGAAGACCTTATTTCCTTCTTTACCTTTTTCATTTGGAGGGATGACATTCGAGAGAAAAGCATCTAGTGTGGCACATGATCTTTTGATTTTTTTTGATTTTGATGCTATCTGTCACTGGCAGTATGATCCATGTGACACCATTAAATCAATGATTGTGCTCAATAAGAATGTTGGAAGTAGAATTCAACATCAAAGCAAACCCTTGCTTGAAAACTTGAGAAACGAGGATTCTTGGGATGAGGTCAAAGTAGCAGTGGAGAAAAGTGCTGCTGAGAATGGTATTTCTTTTAAACAATTGTTAGCAGAAATTATGGCATTGCATCCAAAGACAATTAGGAGGTACAACATTTTTTATGAAAAAAGTCATAAACCATCTAGTAGAGTAAAAATGCTAGATTCTCTAGAGAAGTAAGTTATAGGAAAAAAATTGGTCGCGATCAAAAATTACTGCCTTTTGGTCTATTAGGAAGGACCTAGGTGATCCAAGAGCTCTTGCAGAGTATGGAGATAACGAAGAAGATCTTGACTTTAGAAAATTATGGAATATAGAGCATCTAAATGAACAAGAAGATGAAGAAAGTGATGATGATAGGCAAGAAGAAAGGCATGTCAATTTCAAACTTGGTTTAAGTGAGGCCACAAAAGAAGCATTTACTACAGGAGTAGCCATAGCTGAAAAAATGGGTTATGAAGGTGGTGGTTTGGGGTCCCAAGGACAAGGAATTCCTACAGTAATAGATGTACAACATAGAAAACCAGTTGATAAATCTGGCCTTGGAGCTGATAAAGTAGACCAAGGGAAAACAAGTAGAACCGAAACAATTCAATTTGTTAGAGCTTCAAATCCTCATCCTCGTGGTCAGACACAATCACAACTAGGACATGCCCATGGTGGAGGGCTTAGTGCAACTGGCACTGCCTCTAGTGGCGATGGTATGGGTAGTAGTACTAGTAGTGGTCAACATGTGCTACAACAAAAAATTACACACAAGAGGAAAACAACACAATATACCACAAAAACACCAGGTGATCAAGGCATACAAAAGAGGCAAAGGATTTTGATAGGTCTAACTCCAAGTCACATTACCAATGGATCCACCACAAAAGAGTTATTTCTAGGAACTCCCCCAATGCCAATTAGTCTAGTTGCAACATCATTAGCAACTGCAAGTACTCCTATTCCTTCGTCATTCAAGCATTCCATTGTTCCTACATCCCCGGGTTTTGATTACATTAAAGAGTTTAAAAAGAAATTAGAATTGAATAAAAAATAAAAGAAGCAACTGATGGAGAGTGTGTCTACTCTAACTTCAAAGCTTGCAACAACCATGGTATTACCCACATTTGACACAAGTAAAGAAATCATGGAGTACACAATTCTTGTTCCCACAGTTCAAAACAAACTAGCAAATCAGATGGCTCCATTTGAATTCGAGATGAACAACTTTCAATTGGATTTTTCTAGACTCGAAAATACTAAAAAAATTAATGTATAAAAGAAGAAAAATGAATTGGTGTACACATCATTGCTAAAGCAAGATAGAGAGAAAAAAAGGTTGCGGACTCAAATTGAAAAGTTACAGGCAGACCTAGCAAATGAGCAAGCAAAGAGGAAAGCAGCAGACAACAAGAGCAATGAATTAGAAAAAAGAATTAAAAAATATGCCTCTACATTAACAAGCAAATAGGATAAGCAGAATGAGACTGCAGTGAATGAACTGAAGTAAAGGCTAGATGAGAGAAACAAGAAATATGATGAGGAAAAATCCACTTCAGAAAAATTAAGACTAAGCATTGCAAATGGAAATGCATAGTGGGAACAAAAGTTGGAGAAGGAGAGATCAAGAAATGAAAGATTGGAGGCAGAACTGATGGAAGCAAAAAATGAAATTAAGTCTTGTCAAAATAAGTTATCTTCATTTTGTAGAGAAACAATGAGGCATATGAAACAAAAGATCTGGGATGAAATAATGCAGGGGATTGATCATTTGTGTGACATGTTTCAATTGATTGATGCTATCAGACAACATCATAAGAAGCTCAACAAATATTTAATGGAGAACAAAAATGTGTTGGCATTAGAGAAATCAGCAAATCAAATTCAACAAATAGTCTACAAAGCCAGTGACAATGTTTTGAAATCAAAAGAGATTACTAATCAGCTTGCTACATCAATGACGTTGTCATATGTCATTGAAAAGTGTTTGAGAATGTGTGAAATAGAGAAATATTTGCATTTGGTTGTAGACAAGATGAAGAAGGTGGATGAAAATTTAAGGTACTTCATAGAGCTTGGTTTACCAAAGGCTTTTGACACAAATGAGTGATTCGTTGGATGGAATGATTTTAGAAAGAAGATGGAGGATGCAAGGAAGATTGATTTGGACCAGTTTCCTCAAAACCCAGATGTGGTGACCTATTTGGATTCCATCAAACCATTGCTAACCCTGAATACAAAATTGACTGAAGAATCCAAGACAGGTTCCAATTGGAATAATGAATTGTTAACAAATCTTCAAGTCAAACAACATTAGTTAGAACAAATGACAATTCCAACACCTGAAGAGTGGAAGTTGCTAGAAAAGGTGATGCAGTGATTTAATTTTTGATAATATGAGTTTCCAAGTTCCAACTAAACTCTGTGCAAAGTTGTCTTTGAGCAAGATTTTGCATTGCCAATGCCTCTATGTATTCCTTCATGTGATACAGTGATAATCAATTTAAAATCTCAAATTCAGACTTCAATAATGTGTTGATGTTCAATTATCTGTATTATTTATTGTATCATTTGAAGAAAAAGTTTGGTAGGGGTTTCAACTTCTAGATACACTTGTTATTATGTTCATTGTTGTATATGCTACTAATACTATTGTTAATATGTTATTAATCTAATAAGCATTGAGTTGAGTGATGAATCGCTAAGCACATGCTCAAGTTTTACTTTTAACACAATTAAAATATGAACTATATGGTGATTTTAATTCCAGGCATCCATAATCTTAGTGAAATTGCATTACAATTCACACATCAATACTCAATCTCCATGACTACTTAGCATATCCACTAAAAATTTATATGAATTCATGTCGTGGATTATCTATTATTGGAATTGGAATGATGGATTTTTGGTTAGTTTCATTGTTGTGGTTACTATCACTCAAAGTCGCGGTTTTGGTGCTTTTCCTAACCTTAGTCGCTAGCCCTCAGAGTTTTATAACCTTGTCACAATATTTTACTCTGACCTAAGTTTGTCCAAACCTTTTTTATTGATCCCAGTTCAAAGGCCTTGTCCTTGCCCATGGATTTATATTGGTCCTTCATAGCTATTGCAAAACTCCCACATTGTTTTCTAAGCTTAGCTTCATCTAAAATTCCTTCTATTTTCTGCTCATTGTATGTTACAATTTTTGAAAATTGTTTACGTAGATTGGCATATTCATTAATATACATAGTTATTTTTTGGGCTTTCTTCACAAGCTCGTTCATCACATCCAGCATGGGGAGAAGACTAGTTAAAGTCAAGAATGTCTCTAAATCGCTTAACCTATGTAAGAGGCCAGGAGCTTTGTCTATTGTGTTGTGATTTTCGTACATCACTCTAATCAAGGATTGATATTCTAAAAGAACTCGTTGTGCTAGTCCATGTAGGGAGATCCATCTGGTATCGACATCCTTGAGAAGCTTGTTTCCTATTGTTATTCCCTCAGCAAAATTTTGAAATTCTGTGAAACGTTTAGGACTTTGGCAGAAGTATGCATGGATCTTGCGGACTAGATTTTTGACTTTCAATACTGTAGGAAACTTGCTTACAATTTTGAATGCTAAATTCATTATGTGGGACATGCAGTGAATTCCAAGCATGTATGGTGCACAAGTAGTTTGTAGCTTTGTGCAAACACTGGTCCTTTGACCTTGCATCACTATAGCTCCATCAGCTCCTACACACACCAACTTTTTTACAATTGTCAACTCATCCATACCTGTAATTTCATTCAAATATTTTTTTACTAGTTCAAATATATTTTGCGATGTTGAACTATTCTTCATTTTATGAACACAGAGAAGATGAGCTTGGAGAACATGTTGTTGTATAGTATACAAATGTATATAGACCCAAGAAGTATTATCTACCACAGTAACTTCATCTAAAGATAATGAAATGAAATTTGACTCTTTTTCTTTATCCTTTAAATCTTCCTTTTCCACTGCAGCGAGACAGTTTTCCCAATCCCATCCAACATTTACTAACCAATGTGAGTAGGGATAGTGAGGAACATTCAAATAAGATAATAAACCAGAATATTCTGTGTAGTCTGTCATAGGACACCCTCTGGACAAAATATGAAAAACAACACTCATCTGAACATTTTTTGACATATTTTCTCCTTCCATTGCTTTTCCAAATTGAGCCTCAAGTGTACCTTTACATGCAACAATGTTCGACATTCTTTTTTCATGCTCTTCATAATCCAAAACATACCTAACATGAAGACATTCTTCCTTTGATTTCCATCATATGACTTATTCTTCCTTTCCTTCTATGATTTTTTTTTCATAAAATTTACCGATATGCTTTTCTATAGTGTCAATCTTTAGTTGCAACATCTTGGCTCTTCCACATTTCCAACTACAAATCTTAAATTTGGCCAATGTTGCCTTTTTAATATCATTTCCATTGCCAATCCCCACTGGTACCATGATTGGGTATTTTGACAACCAACCAAGTTGAAAACCCCTTGTCATTTCCCACTTGCCCCCCCTTTTTGGTTTATTTTTCCTTTTCTTACTACCAACATCATCATCCTAATCCAAGTCAATTATGTCATTCTAGCTAACCGGGCCCAGGGTATCACTTGGAACATCTTCTACAATATTGTTATCCTGATTTGATACATTTTAATTTAAATCAATGACAATCTCAACTTGACCTTCCGGTGGCGGTGAGGTATTGGTAGTGGAAGAGTTGATGATGTAGCTCCATCTTGACCTAATGGATCAAAAGCTTTGGCAATTCCAAAGTAATACTTATGGTATGTCTAAGTTTTTTGCATTTTGAAGGCCTCCCAGTCTCTTCACCACCCTGAGGAGTGATAGGAGTCTCTTCACCACCTTGAGGAGCCTGAGGAGCAATAGGAGTCTCTTCACCACCCTGAGGAGCCTGAGGAGCGGCAAGAGTCTCTTCACCACCCTAAGGAGCCTGAGGAGCGGCAAGAGTCTCTTCACCACCTTGAGGAGTGGTAGGAGTCTGAGGAGCGGTAGGATCCTTACCACCCTGAGGAGTGGAAGGAGTCTGAGAAGCGGCAGGAGTCTCTTCACCACCCTGAGGAGCGGCAGGAGCCTTACCCTTGCTGCTCGAGTCACTCGACATATTCATCTCTCACTTCGAATAAAAACTGGAAAAAAATATCTTCTTGTTTAAGGACAGAGAATAATAATATATATCCCATTCCCTACTCAATATCATCTTTAAGACTGAAGCAAGAATGGAAAAGAGATAAAGAAAACTTATTATTATAACTAATAACACTATGAAGAAATGGTCACTCACCTTTAAGTCTATGTTTTCAGCTTTGGATGACTTTCGAATAAATGACACTTTCGATTGTATTTATTTTTGTTCAAGGAATGGATTAATAATATTCCTTTCAGTTATTTATCAAAGATTGTGTGAATAGCAATGCAATAGGAATTTATAAGTAGTGTGATAAGTGTTGTTCTTTAAAAATGGTGTAGAATCACATATCAAATTCAATACCATGGAATACACTATAAAAAATTTGGCTTTTCCTAAACTTAGTCACTAGTCCTTAGAGTTATATAACCTTGTCGCAGAGTTCTAAATTTTCATAACTTCACGATTCCTCGACTTGGTTGATGGTTCACTTTGTTGAGTTGCAAGTCTTTCTTGGTCATCTTTCTACTCGGTGGGTCAGAGGTTTCAAAAACTTTGAAACTTCAGAGTTTGGTTCTAACTTCTAAGGTTCACTTTGTTGAAGAAAGAATGGAAAAGAGATAAAGAAAACTTATTATTATAACTAATAACACTATGAAGAAATGATCACTCACCTTTTAAGTCTACATTTTCAGCTTTCGTTGACTTTTGAATGGAGAAGTGGAACCTTAGAACTGAACAAAATGTGTAAGAATAAATGACACTTTCGATTGTATTTATATCAATCCATGATTCCATATTTGGCGAATTCCACAAAAATTTTAAATGGTATATTAAAAATTTGGCGAATCTCATGTGCTTATACAACAATACGTTGTAATTTTCAAGGCGAAATGTGTCCTCAAATGTAATTATTTTTTAATGTTATTGGCGAAATAGGTCCTCATGAGCAACTATTTATAAATTTTAATTTGCGAAATGGGTCTTCACAAGCAACTATTTGTAAATTTTAATTGGCAAAATGAGTCCTGATACAATGTTGTTTTAATAGTATTGGAAAATATGTAGGTGTTTTATTAAATGCTTTCGGGATTCCAGGCGAAAATATTAGTAGGTCTAATTGAAACGCGTAGTTTGACAATGGCAAATTTGTTGCTTAAATATGCCTCATAAAAAAACTCATTGGAAAATGGACATGCATTGGACATATAGTTCACAAAATCCAGGCAATTTGGACATCTTGTTGGGTGCGAGAAATTCACCAATTTCGACTTGGCCGATTCCTAGAATTCACCAATTGGCGAAGATTTTCCACTAAATTTTTCCCTAATGCTCTTCAACCTCTTGCTGCAAGTCTAGTTTTTTATTTTCCACCTCATATGCAAGTGTATCAACAGCAAAAGATTATTTTTGTTCTTCCCCAAATACCACCTCTTCTTGTTCACTAAACCAACTATCTTGATAAGCAATGGGTCCACCTTTGTAAAGGAAAATGGTGCTAGGGAAAGAAGGCTGATTATAGAGGTCTTGTCGAGTTTCTTGAGGATGTATAAGTTTTGGATAAAGTTGATCTAGTTTTTTGTTCAAACTCTTACAAATTATGTAAACCCCTAACTTGGAATTTCAAACTCAAAAGATTGACTTGAAAACTCAGGAGGCTTACCTTGCTTGAAGCTTGGAAATTTTTACTTCAGAGGCTCTTCCTTTGCATGTTGACTCAAAATGCAAGAGGTTGATTGATATTCTATCCTTTTTTCTTGGGTAATAAAAAGCTTCATATGCTCTTATTTGGCAGCAATCTCTTTTGCAAGAGACTCTTCATATCTCTCCCTTTGGTAAGCCAACTCCTATTGGTGTTGGTAGGATTGATAAGCCAACTCTTCTTGTTGAAATTCATACTCTTGGTCTCTTACAATATCATTCAAGTGCTTTTCAAAATCCAACAGTATATCTTTGATGCTCAAGTTACCAACATTTGGAGGTTGCCTATGAGGGTAGATATGTTGGTTGGAAATAAAATGGCCTTCTTGTGGTTGAGTTTAAACATATGTAGGCTACCATGAGGCTTGAATATAGGTAGGTGGGTGGTAATCATGATAAGTATGTTGATAACGTGTTATCATAGGGTCATTTTCAATGAAACTAATAGTATGTTATGTTTGGTATGGTTCATAGGAAGTTATATAAGCAGCATTTTCCTAAAATGGGGATGATGAAATATATCTCCATGAAATGAAGACATTATGCAACATTCAAAAAAGTTGGAAACTTATTGAAATATCCTTTAAATAAAATATAATTAGGTCTATTTTTTATAAAAAAATAAGTACATATCAGCACCAAGTCCACTTGAAACCAGTAGATTGAACTTGGAGTCACCAAGTGTGTGAAAATTTTCCCTCCAAATGCATAAATTGTTGACATACACACCAAATACCAACAATGATAGGAAAAATTTTGAACTGAGATAGTTCAAATAGTCCCACTAGGCATGCCAAAAACTAGTCACTAAAGTGTGCACCCTTGTTGAGATGATAAAATCACTCAGCCACCTTGTGAAACATGGGATGATCTTCCTGAGTGTGGGCTTAGATGTTAGAGATCAACCTCCAAAAAGGATTGGTTCCCTTTGAGACTTCACCTAATTAACCTATCCTACTAATGCACGCTAATAAAAGGGGTGAAAGGAAATATAAAATGAAACCTATGACTAATAAAGTGATACACACCAAAATGATTTCAAAGCATGGACTATCGTTTGGACACATAAAATGATCAATAATTTAAACCCAAAACATACACAACTCAATATTTCATATGTCTTTGCAAAAGTGTTTCATAACTAGGTTTAGTGTATTAAAAATAGTATTTATAAGGAGCTATGAATGTTATCACAACTTAAACTCTATTCTTAATTGGTTAAAACAAGTTATAACCTACAAAAATGCATACTTTTTGCATAAAAGGCAAGGAAAATAGGACAAAAAATCAAGGGGAAAAGATATCACCACAAGATAACATCAACTATCTTAAGAGATTTGCATAATAAACAACAATCGGAAGGTAAAATAGCTTATATTTATTGATCAAAAGGTGTTACTTATAGTTGTATAAAGTCTGAAAATGGAGTTACAAAATTGCTCCATCTTAAAAGAACCTTCAAAAAGTTACAATACAATGCTAAGAGAGCAAGAACTGAATGAAATATTGCCCTTACAATTCTTTATAATATACTCAATAACTTACTAAAAAGAAGAACATTTTGTTGCAAGTGAATGATATATGTTTGCTTTAGTTGGTTGGGTCAAGGGTCTAGGGCGTCCAAAACAGTTATCCCTACTTTGTAGCCCTATAAAGTTCTCCAAAAAGGTGTTTGAATGAAGAAAACTTAATGCTTTGACTATGTCCATTGGTCAAGGCTCCTTCAACAACTCCTAGATGCTTGTAGATGCTTCAAACTGGGTCGAACTACCCTATATTCTCTCCCTTTGTTGCACAGCTCACCAAACTCCTCCTAAATGCCCTCCAACTGCTCATTATTTTCCTTAAACTATCTTGAATTTCTCCCCAAGTTCATTAGTCATGTGGAAAATTCCTTGGGAATGATTATAGGGCTGAGGAATGATAAATAGTACATGTCTCAAAAACTCCTTATGTTGGTCCTATTCTTTTTGCCTATCCAATTGATTTGATATGACTGTCACCTTTTTAGATTGAAGGACTATCATCAACACTGTCTTGTTTTATCATTCTCTCATAGAGACCATCAATGTTGTATGTTTGATTTGAAACTTTGTCTTGAAGCATAACCCTCTATCTCTTCACTATGTACCTCACCATAGGATTATTCATAAATCTTGATTCTTTTGCTTGACTACTACCTTGTTCTAGTTCATTGTCATGGTGAACTATTATGATTTATGTCTTTTCTTATCTTGAACAACACTAGCTCTTACAAGTATTCATTGTCCTCAATGGATTTGACATGATTGAATGTCCTTTGTCTACTTTATCCTTTATATGACTGTGAATAATGTCATGATGACTGATCTTTATGACTGAATAGTTTATATTGACAGTCATTGTTCAAATTCCTTGAGACCTCTTATGATAGTCCCTTCAATGGTGACTATCCACTGTCATGTTGACTACCTCTATCATGTCTTTGGTATGATTGAACTATTCTTTTGGTATAATACTATCCTATTTATTTATCTTGATTATCATCTTCCTTGAAGATTGGTCTTCAAATGGATCCTCATTATATGGATTGTCATTAAATCCATTAAACTATCATATTCCCTTTTTGACTGTCCATTGTGCATTCTCTTGTGATTTCAACTATTATGTTTACTCTTTTGATGTGAAATCACTTCCCTTTACTCATACTTTCCCTCCATCATGAGCAATTATTGTGAGATCTTCCCGTTTTAAAGAACTATGACTGTCATTTGCAACTTTTTTGATGTATTGTTTTCACTGACTGATGAAGTTTAGCTACCTTCATCCTATGAATATGTCCCATTCTTACATAGCCTATATCACATGTTTATGATAGCATGTTATTGTAATTTCATTTTTCCTCTTTTCATTGAATTTTCCTTCAAATATTTTATCATGCTCTTAGTACTATGGTGACTATCGTCTTTAACCTTACTAGTGGAAAATCTTGCTCGTGAACATCTATGTGGCTTGAACATGTCATTGAATTGTCTTTCAATCCATACTTTGTCATAGTGATCGTTGACTACTATCCTTTTCCATGGCATTCCCTTTCCTTTGGATTGTGGTTTCTACCTTAATGTGATAGCTCTATCTTCTTTTCTTAGACTGACATACATGCTTTTCATGACTATTCTCATATCATCTCAAGTTTGTGCTTGTGATATTGTCATTAACAAATTTGAACTCTCTGCTCTTTTCTCCTTAAAATTATCATCTTTCATTTTCTAAATCCTCCTATATGTTGGAAATCATTCTTCAACTTATTGGTTTGTCTTTCTACCTTCACAGCATTGAGTTTACCTTCCTTATCGGGCATCGGGTTTTAGGCTTATCACTTACCAAATGCAGTTGCGTAGTAGAAGAGTGTTGGAAATCATGATTTGGAGTTTCATTGTAAGCTTTACTGGTGGAGTCTGCAGTATCAGGTATTGAGGAACCCCAAAGCCCAACTCACGAAGGGACTTCATATTTCAAGTTTGCATAGGCGGTAAAGGCCTTATCAATGGGACAATCAAATTTTGGTGGGAGTCTTCTTAGCATCTCCTTGATACTCTGATGAAAGTGTATTTAGGTGACATTGTGATGTCACTAGGACATTGAGTCTTGTCCCCTCGACATGCCAATGGGACGCTGGGGGACTCTTTTCAATGTGACATTGTGATTTTTTTGGGACTTTGAAGTCAGTCTAGATTGTAGATTGAGATGGAAAGCACATTAGGAAGAGTATAAATTGAAAAGTTCAATGGTGGCAATTTTGAGTTGTGTAAACTCAAAATGGAAGACCTGTTGGTGGATAGAGATCTTTGGGTTGTTGTTATGGGAACAAAACCATCAGGTATGAAGAAAGAAGATTGGAACCTCACAAATAGAAAAGCTAAAGGGTTGATAAGACTTTGTCTCACAGACTTTGTTCTCCTAAACGTCCATGAGGAGAAGACTGCATCTTAATTGTGGAAGAAACTTGTTGACATTTATCAGGGGAAGTCTCTAGTGAATAATTTATTCCTGAGGAAGAAGTTATACTCCTTGAAGATGGAGGAAGGTGCATCTAGCAGACCATCTAAATTCATTTAACATGATTGTTGCTTAGTTAGTGTCTATAGGTGTAAAGATTGATGATGAGGATAGTTGTATGCTTCTATTGTGTTCCTTTCCTAACACGTGGGACCATCTAGTGATGGAAATTGGAAGTACAACAACCACTTTCAAAATGGAATATGTGGTTGCTTCATTATTGTAAGAAGAAATGCAAAGGAAATATTCTAATATGGCCAAAGAGGCTCTTGTTGTTTGAGGAAGATCAGAGGATAGAAGCAAGAAGGACAAAACTTCTAAATCTAAGTCTAAAGGGAAATCAAAGTCTCTAGGTATGAAGTCCAAGGTGAAATGGCAGAATTGTGGGAAAAGTGGACATATATGAAAGGATTGCAAAGAGGAGAAAAATAATAAGAACAACAACCACTCTTCGGATAATGATTCTTCTCATAACGATGTCGATGCCTTCATTGTTGCCTTGGCGACCTAGGCATTGGATCATGTCTGGTTGATTCACTCAGGTGCATCTTTTCACATGAAATCTCATAGAGATTGATTCACAAAATATGAAAATTATGCAGGTGGAAAGGTGTATCTGGCAAGTGACTCATCTCTTGAAATTGTTGGTCGTGGAAGAGTAAAAATTGAATTTCCTGATGGAATAATCAAAGGAATTGATGGTGTAATGCACATACCAAGTCTGGCTCGTAATTTCTTTCTATTAGTAAGCTAAATGATGTTGGCATGCAAGTTTCATTCTCGAGTGGTGGCTTCAAAATGACTAGAGGCTCAATGGTGTTGGCCAAGGGTGCACGTATTGGCACTCTGTACAAGCTAGATGCACGTGTTATTCAATGTAACAGTGTGTCTGCAAAGTCAAACAAATTTTCTCATGTAGGGTAGGGGAATGTTGTTCCTCTAGGTGCAAACTCTTTGGAGGTGAAACTCCCAACAAAGAAAACCATGTTGTGGTATCATAGACTCAGTCACATAGGAGAAAAGGGATTGAAATCCTTGAAAATTAAAATCCTGGTTGAAGTGCTCGATGATTGTAACCTTGAGTTCGATTTCAATGAACATTGCATTTATGGAAAGCAACGATGTGTTTCTTTTTATTCTAGTCCCCATAAATCTTCTGGAATACTGGATTATGTTCACTCTGATGTATTTGGTCCAATGAATGTTCCTTTATTATCCAAGTCTAAATATTATGTTTCATTTATAGATGATTATTCAAGAAGAGCATTTGTGTATTTTTTTAAAAGTAAATCAGAGGTGTTCAGTTGGTTTAAGGAGTTTAAAAACTTGGTAGAAAATCAGACTGGGAGGAAAATTAAATGCTTGAGGACAGATAATGGTGGTGAATTTTGTTCTACGGATTTTGAAAGGTATTGCAAAGTCCATGGGATTAAAAGGAATAAAACTATACCTTACACTCCACAGCAGAATGGAGTCGCTAAAAGGTTAAACAAAATTTTGATGGAAAGGGCGAGAAGTATGTTGAGCAGTGCTAGTCTAGAGCAAAATTTATGGGTTGAGGTTGTTGCTATAGCATGTTACTTGGTAAATCAATCTCCCTCTTTGGTGTTTGTGGATAAGACACCTAAGGAAGCATGGTCAAGTAAGAAGCCCTCTCTAAGACATATTCGAGTCTTTGGCTGTGAGGCATATGCATATGTGCCCACTAAGAAAAGATCTAAATTAGAGAACAAGGCTGTAGAATGTATCTTCATAGGTTACGACATCGGTGTGAAAGGATACAAGTTGCGGAATCATGTTACTAAGAAGGTAATATACAACAAAAGTTTAATCTTTCATGGGTTGAAACATTCTATAGTGGATTTGCAGTTAGAGTTGAAAGAGAAGGAAAAAGATGTAGTTGAAATCCCTCTTACACCAGAAAAAGATAAACTACAAATACCAAGTGTACCTGAATTTGAGGAGAGCTCAAGTAGTTATGAGATTTCTAAACAAGGAGAAGAACCACAACCTTAGTCTCAACCTGTGAGGAGATCTACATGTGAAAGATGGCAACCTGAAAGGTATGGATATTCTATGTTGGTTTCAAGTTGTGCCTATGCTTTGATTACTAGCATTGATGAGCCTAGGATTGTGAAATAGGCAATTAAAATGTCTAATTTAGATTCTTGGTTGGAGGCCATGAATGAAGAAATGACATCATTGAAAAAGAATGAAACCTGGGATTTGGTACCTTTTCCTGAAGGTCGAAATCCTTTTGGCTATAAATGGGTATTTAAAAAGAAAATTGGTCTAGATGGCAGTGTGGAGAAATATAAAGATGGGTTGGTCACAAAAGATTATTCCCAGATAGAGGGCATTGATTATGGAGAAATATTTTATCTTGTATCTAAGCTAACTTCTATCATATTTCTATTGTCAATTGTAGATGTGTATGACTTAGAGATTGAGCAAATGGATGTGAAGATAGTGTTTCTCAATGGAGGTTTGAAAGAAGAGATTTATATGTCCCAGTTGGAGCACTTTGTTGAAAGAGGTAAAGAAAATCTAGTGTGCAAGTTAAAGAAATCTGTGTATGGTTTAAAACAATTGCCTAGAATGTGGTACCAAAAGTTTGACACATTTGTGTTGTCATTGGGATTTGTAAGATCAAAATCAAATCATTGTGTGTATTTTAAATCTGAAAATGGTCATTTACTTAATATAGCCCTATATGTGGATGACATGTTATTCTTTGGGAATAGTAATGGTATGATTTATGATTTAAAATCTCAGTTGTCAACATAGTTTGAAATGAAATATTTAGGTGCATCAAGGTTTATTTTGGGGATGAAAATTAGAAGTGATAGAGATGGTAGAAAACTTTGGCTCGATCAAAGTAAGTATATCAATTCTTTCCTTAAGAGGTTTAACATGGAAGATTGCAAACAGTTAGTTGTTCCAGTGTTACAAGGAATGAAACTATTTATTGAAGATTGTCCAAAATCACCTACTGAGATGGAGGACATGACTAGAGTGTCTTATGTGAGTATGCTTGGACTTTTATTGTAGACGATGGTCTGTATAAGGCTAGACATTTCCCAAGCAATGGGAGTGCTTAGTCGGTTTCTGGATAATCCAAGAAGGCCGCATTGGGATGTTCTAAAATGAGTCTTGAGATATTTAAAAGTAATTTCCAGATGTTTTATGCCACGGAAGGTATAACCTACCGGATCACGTGATTCGTCAGTATCCGCCGTGGATGGATTCGACGGGGCAAGACATTAATAAAGAGAAGGTCCACTTCAGTGGATAAATCTCAGCCATCGCGGTAAAAGCAAATAGTTGGATAGAGTGCCAAAGAAGCCCAGTCACATCTACTATTGAAGGTAGAGTATACGGCAGCAACACATCTCAAGGAGAGGTTGTCGATTAGATGTTTGTTCTAATATTGGATTTAATGTAGGAATATCATCATCGCTGCGATAAATGTTGCCATTTTCGCAAAAATCCAACTTCCATGCCAGCAGTGCATGCCTGATTTCAATATCATTTTGTTCATAAGGTGGAGGAGCTGAAAAGGCCGACCGCGGCGCGCGATATTTTCGGAAAATGTTGCGATGCATTAACCGTCCCATGAGCAGGACAAGTATTGTGGAAACCTTATCCTCGATGTAATTCCGGTTCTTATGGATATTCGGGCACTTTGAGTTTCTGCCATGAAAGTCTTTATCATGGAGTATGTTAAAACCCATGCCCTAACTTTATTTGGTTTATGTTTACCCATCTGAATACCAGACATTCTACCTTCCGTATCTTTACTTTGGCCTGGGTCATCTACCACCGAATGTAGTTGGCAGAAACACGAGTTGCACCAAAAGCTCTTCGAGTGAATCTTACCCGCAGAGTCCGGCAGATCGTACTTGAGGAACTGAAGCCCGACCGTAGCCGAAAGACTTCATGTTTCAAGTTTGCATGCTTGATAAAGGATTTATTCTAATGGATACCGAATTTCGGTGGGAGTCTTCTTAGTGTCTCCTCAATACTCCGATGAAAGTGTATCGAGGTCACATTGTGATGTCACCAGGACATTGAGTCTTGTCCCCTCCACATGCCAATGGGAGGCTGGGAACTTTTATTGGTGTGACATTGTGATTTTGTTAGAACTTTGAAGTCAGTCTCCTCGATACACCAATAGAACCTCTGTTAGGGTGACTTGAAGTTTTCGAGGGGACTTCTTCCAAGGTCTCCTCAATGGACTGACGGAATAATGTGAGCACGGTGTAAAGGGCTCTTCAATAGGACTTCATGACAACGATGGGACCCTAACTAAAGTCTCTTTGATGGGTCGATAAGTCGGTGGTCTAAGGTAGTGACATGGCAGTGGGGACCACATGGAGCGATATGATCCTCATCGAAGTGACTTTGAAAGATCAAGGAGAGTTTGGGTGTTGTCTCTTTGATGGTTTGACATGTCATTGAAAGTTGAACGGTGTTGAGACCGTTTGGGAACTTAATCGAATGGTTCCTAGTGTTGCTTGGAATGCAGAGTGAATGTGATGAGAAATGGAACGAATGTTGTATCAACATTGAATGGTATATAACGTTAACGAGTGGTGTTCGAATTGAATTGAAGCAAGGTTGATCAAGGAAATGTAATGTTGCTAAAGTAGATTTTGTGAATTATCATCTGGAAGCATAGTCTATAACTTTGTATGTAATCATTATTTATTGCAATACAAAGAGATTTTTCTTGGTCTGTTGTTTTTTCTCCCGTAAGGATTTTCCCACGTAAAACTGGTGTTCAATTATGTGTGTGTTGTTTTAATTGTCTATTATGTTACTTGTAAATGTGTATCTTAATGAACTATAACTTGAAATTCAATGTCATATCTACATTTCTCTTCTAAGAATTGGCATTAGGAAGGCATTTTTGCACTCATATTTCCTTACAAGTGGTATCATAGCCTGGCCAATTGTGTTATCCTTGTGGGTAGGATGGGTTTTTTGTGCTAATTCTATAGTGGGAGTCTTGCAGAGAAAACTGGTAGTCTAGATTGCAGATTAAGATGGCAAGCACATCAGGAAGAGTAGAAATTGCAAAGTTCAATGGTGGCAATTTTGAGTTGCAGAAACTTAAAACGGAAGACCTGTTGGTGGATAGAGATCTTTGGATTTTTGTTATGGGAACAAAACCATCAAGTATGAAGAAAGAAGATTGGGACCTCACAGATAGAAAATCCAAAGGGTTGATAAGACTTTGTCTAGCAGACTTTGTTCTCCTGAACGTCCATGAGGGGAAGACTACATCCTCATTATGGAACAAACTTGGTGATATTTATTAGGGGAAGTCTCTGGTGAATTAGTTATTCCTGAGGAAGAAATTATACTCCTTGAAGATGGAGGAAGGTGCATCTGTAGTAGACCATCTGAATTCATTTAACATGATTGTTTCTCAGTTAGCGTCTGTAGGTGTAAAGATTGATGACAAGGATAGCTATATGCTTCTATTGTGTTCCATTCCTAACATGTGGGACCATCTGATGATGGCTATTGGATGTACAACAACCACTTTCAAAATGGAAGATGTGGTTGCTTCGTTATTTTCAAAAGAAATATGAAGGAAATCTTCTAAGATGGCCAAAGAGGCTCTTGTTATTTGAGGCAGATCAAAGGATAGAAGCAAGAAGGACAAAAAGTCTAAATCCATGTTTGAAGGGAGATCAAAGTCTCCAGGAAAGAAGTCCAAAGTGAAATGTTGGAATTGTGGGAAAAATGGACATATCCAAAAGGATTGCAAAGAGGAGAAAAAGAATAAGAACAACAACTCTTTGGATAATGATTCTTCTCAGAGCGATGTGGATGCCTTCATTGCTGCCTTGGTGACACAGGCATCGAATGATGTCTTTTTTATTGACTCAGGTGCATCTTTTCACATGACATCTCATAGAGATTGGTTCACGAAATACAAAAAGCATGCAGGTGGAAAGGTGTATATGGAAAGTGACTCATCTCTTGGAATTGTTGGTTGTGGAAGAGTCATAATTCAATTTCTTGACAAAAGAATCAAAGGAATTGATGGTGTAATGCACATACCAGGTATGGCTTGTAATTTTCTTTATGTTAGTAAGTTGAATGATGTTGGCGTGCAAGTTTCATTCTCATGCCCATACGCCATCCAGGCTCCAACGGTGTCCGCCAAGGCGTACGCACGTTCCATGTCGCCGGATTACGTTCAACGCAACAAATCGTAAAAGCCCGTTATAAACGCTGTTCCACAAACTTCAGCAGCGTCCACCGCGCCCAGTTCCGCATACCGTGCGTTCACACCAGCAGAACGCTCGAAAGCCCGTCCGCCCGGCGGGTTCGTTGATGGCAACCCCAGAGAGTTCAATTTCGCGAATACGTCCTTCGTCCAAAACCACCACTGGCGGATGATCTTGCCCTGTCCCCCAAAGCACATCCATATCGCCCACCATGTAGCTGAACCAGTTAAATGTTCCTTCATACCAAGCCCACCATGTCCATCGACGTTGTCCGAAGAAGCGTTACTTCATACCGCAGCCTTTTGCAAACAGTACCGAAATCCACGCACCATGAAGCTGCTGTTCCGGCAGGAAACAGAAACGTTAATGAAACCGCATTTTGATACCGTTAAATTCCGGTTCCGTCAAACCGAAACGCGTCATGACGAGCACATGTTCACCCTTTGCACCAGCACCAAACATGGAAGGGTGAGAATTATGTTGAGCACTGGCGTCCGCGTGAGCTCAAACCAGTCCAGCTGCCGCCGCAACACGCTAACGGGAAATTCATTCCTGTCCTGCGTATGTTATTTACCCGCTGCCATGTCCTGTCCTGAAATGTGAGGAACGTATGCCTAGTGAGAAAAGACCTAAATTGGAGAACAAGTCTATAAAATGTATCTTCATAGGTTATTGCATTGGTGTGAAAGGATACAAGCTTTGGAATCCTGTTACTAAGAAGGTAGTATACAACAAAAGTGTAATCTTTCGTGAGCTGAAACCTTCTATAGTGGATTTGCAGTCAGAGATGAAAGAGAAGGAAAAAGATGTTGAAATTCCTCTTACACCAGAAAAAGAGGAACTACGAATACCAAGTGTACCTGAATCTGAGGAGAGCTCAAGTAGTTCTAAGAGTTCTGAACAAGAAGAAGAACCACAACCTCAGTCTCAGCCTGTGAGGAGATCTACACATGAAATATGACAACCTAAAAGGTATGGATCATATTCGATGTTGGATTCAAGTTGTGCCTATGCTTTGATTACTAGCACTAATGAGCCTAGGACTATGAAATAGGCAATTAAAATGTTTGATTCAGATTTCTGGTTGGAGGCCATGAATGAAGAAATGGCATCATTGAAAAATAATGAAACCTAGGATTTGGTACCTTTGCCTAAAGGTCAAAAGCCTATTGGCTGTAAATGGGTGTTTAAAAGGAAAATTGGTCTAGATGGTAGTGTGGAGAAATATAAAGCTAGGTTGGTCATGAAAGGTTATTCCAAGATAGAGGGAATTGATTATGGAGAAATATTTTCTCCTGTAGCTAAACTGACATCTATCAGATTTCTATTGTCACTTGCAGTTGCGTATGACTTAGAGATTGAGAAGATGGATGTGAAGACAATGTTTCTTCATGGAGATTTGAAAGAAGAGATTTATATGTCCCAACTAGAGCGCTTTGTTGAAAGAGGTAAAGAAAATATGGTCTGTAAGTTAAAGAAATCTATGTATGGTTTAAAACAATCTCCTAGAATGTGGTACCAGAATTTTGACACGTTTGTGTTGTCATTGGGATTTGTAAGATCAAAATCAGATCTTTGTGTGTATTTTAAATCTGAAAATGGTCATTTACTTATTATAGCCCTATATGTGGATGGCATGTTATTCTTTGGGAATAGTAATGGTATGATTTTTGATTTAAAATCTCAGTTGTTAGCATAGTTTGAAATGAAATATTGTGGTGTAGCAAGGTTTATTCTGGGGATGGAAATCATAAGGGATAGAGATGGTAGAAAACTTTGGCTCAATTAGAGTAAGTATATCAATACTATCCTTAAGAGGTTTAACATGGCAGATTGTAAACAGTTAGTTGTTCCAGTGTTACAGGGAACAAAACTATCTATTGAAGATTTTCCAAACTCTCCTACTGAGATGGAGGACATGACTAGAGTGCCTTATGCGAGTGCGATTGGCAGTTTAATATACGCAATGTTCTATACAAGGCCAAACATTTCCCAATAAATGGGAATACTTAGTCGGTTTATGGCTAATCTAGGAAGGCCGCATTGGGATGTTGTGAAATGAGTCTTGAGATATTTAAAAGGTACTTCTCAGTATGCTTTATGTTATCATGGTAACTCGGTTGGGTCACAGAGATCTATTAGCATTCGTGGATATGTGTATTTTTATTGGGCAAGGGACATTAACAGTAGAAGGTCCTCCAGTGGATACATTTTCACTTTACATGGTGGTGCAGATAGTTGGATGAGCAAGCGATAGGCTGTAGTCACTTTATCTACTATTGAAGCTGAATACATGGCAGCAACACATGCCTGTAAGGAAGCTATTTGGCTTAGATGTTTGTGTTTTGATATTTGATTTAATGTAGGGCAGATTACTATTTGGTTTGATAGCCAGAATGCTATTTTTTTGGCAAAAAATCTAACTTTCCTTGCTAGGACAAAGCATATCAATGTTGAATATCATTTAATTCGTGATATGGTGGAGGATGGAAAGGTTAATCTAGAAAAAGTGGATACTCTGGAAAATGCCACAGAAGCATTGACTAAACCTGTGAGCATAGACAAGTACAAGTGGTGTGCCAACTCAATGGGCCTTGGGGCCTATGATATTCAATAACTTCAAGTTCTGAAGAAGTGAGTAAGTCTTTGTCAAGTGGGAGCATGTTGGAAATCATGCCTCAACTTATTGGTTTATGTTTCTACCCTTGCAGCATTGATTTTACCTTCCTTATCGGGCATCAAGCTTTGGGCTTATCACTTACCAAATGTTGTTGCATAGTAGAAGAGTGTTGGTAGTCGGGATTCAAAGTTCCGTTGTAAGCTTTACTGGAAGAGTTTGTGGTATCGGGTATTGAGGAACCCTGAAGCCCAACCCACGAAGGGACTTCATATTTCAAGTTTGTACAAGCGGTAAAGGCTTTATTGATGGGATAGTCAGATTTCAGTGGGAGTCTTCTAAGCATCTCCTCGATACTCCAATGAAAGTGTAACATGGTGACATTGTGATGTCGCCAAGACATTGAGTCTTGTCCCCTTGATATGTCGATGGGAGGCTAGGGGACTCTTGTCGATGTGACATTATGATTTCACCGGGACTTTGAAGTTAGTCTCCTTGATGCGCTGATAGAACCTCCATTGAGGTGACTTGAATTTTTTGAGGGGACTTCTTCCAGGGTCTCCTCAATGGACCAATGGAACAATGTGAGCACGATGTAAAGGGCTCTTTGGTAAGACTTCATGGCATCGATGGGACCCTAACTAAAGTCTCTTCGATGGGTCGATCAGCCAGTGGTCTATGGTAGTGACATGGCAGTGGGGACCACATGAAATGGTATGATCCTCATCAAAGTGACATTGAAAGATCGGGTTGAGTTTGGACATTGTCTCTTCGATGGCTCGACATGTCATTCATAGTTGAATGGTGTTGAGACCGTTTGGGAACTGAATCAACTGGTTCCTAGTGTTGCTTTGAATGCAGAGCGAATGTGATGAGAAATGGAACAAATGTTGTATCAACATTGAATGGTCTGTAATGTTAATGAGTGGTGTTCGAATTGAACTGAAGCGAGTTTGATCATGGAAATGCAATGTTGCTAAAGTACATACTGTGAATTAACATCTAGAAGCATAGTCTGTAACTATGTCTATAATCATTATTTGTTGCAATACAAAGAGATTTTCCTCGGTGTGTGGGTTTTTCTCCCGTAAGGGTTTTCCCACATAAAACTGGTGTTCAATTTTGTGTGTGTGTTGTTTTAATTGTCTATTATGTTAATTGTAAATGTGCACCTTAATGAAGTGTAACTTGAAATTCAACATCATATTTGCATTTCTCTTCTAAGAATTGGCATTAGGAAGGTTTTTCCACACTCAACTTTCCTTACAAGTGGTATCAAAGCCTGGCCAGTTGTGTTATCCTTGTGGGTAGGATGGGTTTTTTGTGCTAATTCTATAGTGGGAGTTTTGTAGAGAAAACTGGTAGTCTAGATTGCAGATTGAGATGGAAAGAACATCAGGAAGAGTATAAATTGAAAATTTCAATGGTGGAAATTTGGAGTTGTGGAAACTCAAAATGGAAGACCTGTTGGTGGATAGAGATCTTTGGATTGTTGTTATGGGAACAAAACCATCAGGTATGAAGCAAGAAGATTGGGACCTCATAGATAGACAAGCCAGAGGGTTGATAAGACTCTGTCTGGAAGACTTTGTTCTCCTAAACATTCATGACGAGAAGACTACATCTTCATTATGGAAGAAACTTGGTGACATTTATCAGGGGAAGTCTTTGGTGAATAAGTTATTCTTGAGGAAGAAGTTATACTCCTTGAAGATGGAGAAAGGTGCATCTATAGTAGACCATCTGAATTCATTTAACATGATTGTTGCTTAGTTAGCATTTGTAGGTGTAAAGATTGATGATGAGGATAGTTGTATACTTTTGTTGTGTTCCTTTCCTAACATGTGGGATCATCTAGTGATGGCTATTGGAAGTACAACAACCACTTTAAAAATGGAAGATGTGGTTGCTTTGTTATTGTCAGAAGAAATGTGAAGGAAATCTTCTGAGATGGCTAAAGAGGCTCTCGTTGTTTGAGGTAGATCAAAGGATAGAAGAAAGAAGGACAAAAATTCTAAATCCATGTCTAAAGGGAGATCAGAGTCTCCAGGCAAGAAGTCCAAGGTGAAATGTTGGAATTGTAGGAAGAATGGACATATCCAAAAGGATTGCAAAGAGGAGAAAAAGAACAACAACAACAACTATTTGAATAATGATTCTTCTCAAAGCGATGTGGATGCCTTCATTGTTGCCTTGGTGACCCAGGCATCAGATGATGTCTGGTTGATTGAATTAGGTGCATCTTTTCACATGAAATCTCACAAAGATTGGTTCACGAAATACAAAAAGTATGTAGGTGGAAAGTTGTATCTGGCAAGTGACTAACCTCTTGAAATTATTAGTCTTGGAAGAGTCAGAATTCAATTTCCTAACAGAAGAATCAAAGGAATTGATGGCATAATGCACATACCAGGTTTGTCTCATAATTTTCTTTCTATTAGTAAGTTGAATGATGTTGGTGTGCAAGTTTCATTCTCAAGTGGTGGCTGCAAAATGGCTAGAGGCTCAATGGTGCTAACCAAGGGTGCATGTATTGGCACTCTGTACAAGTTGGATGCACATGTTGTTCAATGTAACAATGTCTCTGCAAATCCATACAAAGTTTCTCATATAGGGAAGGAGAACATTTTTCCTCTGGGTGCAAACTCTTTGGAGGTGAAACTCCCAACAAAGAAAACCATGATGTGGCATCATAGACTCGATCACATAGGAGAAAAGGGCTTGAAAGCCTTGAATAATAAAATTCTGGTTGAAGGGATTGATGATTGTAACCTTGAGTTCAATTTTTGTGAACATTGCATTTATGGACAGGAACACTGTGTTTCTTTTTATTCTAGTCCTCATAAATCTTCTGGCATACTAGATTATTTTCACTCTAATGTATTTGGTCCAATGAATGTTCCTTCATTATTAAAGTCTAAATATTATGTTTCATTTATAGATGAGTATTCGAGAAGAGCATTTGTGTATTTTTTAAAAAGTAAATCAAAACTGTTCAGTCGACTTAGGGAGTTTGAAAGCTTGGTAGAAAATTAGACTAGAAGGAAAATTAAATGGTTGAGGATAGATAATGGTGGTGAATTCTATTCTGCATATTTTGAAAGGTGTTGCAAATACCATGGGATTAAAAGGCATAAAACTACACCTTACACTTCGCAGCAGAATGGAGTCACTAAAAGGTTAAATAGAATGCTAATGGAAAGGGTGAGAAGTATGTTTAGCAGTGTTGGTCTAGAGTAGAATTTCTAGACTGAGGCTATTGCTACAACATGTTACTTGGTAAATCGATCTCCCTCTTCAACGCTTGTGGATAAGATGCTTATGGAAGCGTGGTCGGGTAAGAATCCCTCTTTGAGACATATTTGAATCTTTGGTTGTGAGGCATATGCATATGTTCCTACTGAGAAAATATCTAAATTGGAGAACAAGGCTATAAAATGTATCTTCATAGGTTATGACATTGGTGTGAAAGGATACAAGCTTTGGAATCCTATTACTAAGAAGGTAGTATATAGCAGAAGTGTAATCTTTCATGAGCTAATAGCTTCTATAGTGGATCTATAGTTAGAGATGAAAGAGAAGGAAAAATATGTAGTTGAAATTCCTCTTACACCAGAAAAAGAGGAACTATGAATACCAAGTGAACCTAAATCTGAGGAAAGCTCAAGTAGTTTTGAGAGTTCTAAACAAGAAGAAGAACCACAACCTTAGTCTATTCCTGTGAGGAGATCTACATGTGAAGGACAACAACCTATAAGTTATGGATATTCTATGTTGGATTCAAGTTGTGCCTATGCTTTGGTTACTAGCACCAATGACCCTAGGATTGTGAAAGAGGAAATTAAAATGTCTGATTCAGATTCCTGGTTGGAGGCCATGAATGAAGAAATGGCATCATTAAAAAAGAATGAAACCTAGGATTTGGTACCTTTTCCTGAAGGTCAAAATCCTTTTGGCTACAAATGGGTATTTAAAAAGAAAATTGGTTTGGATGGTAGAGTGGAGAAATATAAAGCTAGGTTGGTTGCAAAAGGTTATTCCCAGATAGAGGGAATTGATTATGGAGAAATATTTTATCTTGTAGTTGAGCTGACATCTATCACCTTTCTATTGTCACTTGCAGATGCATATGACTTAGAGATTGAGCATATGGATGTGAAGACAGTGTTTCTTCATGGATATTTGAAAGAAGAGATGCATATGTCCCAGCTAGAGCACTTTGTTGAAAGAGGTAAAGAAAATTTAGTCTGTAAGTTAAAGAAATATTTGTATCATTTAAAACAATCGCCTAGAATGTGGTACCATAAGTTTGACACATTTGTGTTGTCATTGGGATTTGTAAGATCAAAATCATATCATTGTGTGTATTTTAAATCTAAAAATGGTCATTTGCTTATTATAGCCCTATACATGGATTGTTGGCAATACAAGGGCAGACAACTAAGAGGGGGGGTGAATTAGTTGTCACATAATTTCAAAACTTATTCAACTTATCAACCTTATTCTCAAATCTGATAATTAACCATGAAAGCATAAATCATCAATACATCATAAACACACATAACACCAAAATTTTGTACGTGGAAACCTTGTTAGGGGAAAAACCATGGTAGAGGTCAGTCCGCAAAATTATACCCTATTAAAAGTATAATGAAAATGAAATTTGGGGAATGCACATTCATTCAGGCACACTGCCTAGAGCTCACTGCTCAATTACAAAGGAAGACACACTGTCTTACAAATAGATTCGGATTATAAGCATCCACATTTTGAACTGAGAAAATAGCATCTGCTAATTCCTAATTACAATTCCGGTTAAGTACATAAACAATTCTTCACTCTTCTTCACACTTCTTCAAACTTTGATCCGCCTTCAAATTATATTTGCACTTACACACATAAGCACACTCTCCCTCACTCTTGCATGCTCTTGCACCCTTTGGTGCACTTTAATTCGAATAAGCAATTGCTCTTATATATCCGCAACAAGAAATTACATCCCTTTACGTCGGCTTCAACAAAATAACAAAAAGAATATAACAGTCGGCCCAAAACATTAAATATTAACAATGTGAATCAACCAAGGTCAGCCATAGCTTAGTGAGGACCCAAAACAACATCTCCAACATGAAGACACTTCAATTAATTTCTCCTCAAAGATCCACAACACGCTACAAACACCATGTCGGACAGGAACAAGAAAAACATGAACACGTAAGAGAAAATTGCCAACCACAAGCACAACGAACAATGCAGATGTGCAACAAAGATAGAGCAAAATCTAGAAACATCCACAAGCATCACAAATCACAAGAGAGGCATCCGCAACAACTGAACTAACTAAAATAGCATCATCTTCAATCAGGAACACCGACTGAAGCAACAAAAAAATTATCAGAATGAGAATCTTCATAACTCGATTAAATCTTCATGTAGATCTCTAAAACTCGCTGTGGATAAACTAGATATACTTTATAAAACAAGTCCTCATCCAACCTCTGATCAACAATGTACCACCGCATATAATGAACTTCACTCTACCATCATTTGACAACCTCGCGAACCCATTTCTTTACAATTTTCTCAATATCCTTCAACATATACAAATTTTCAAATGAATTAATGCTAATAGTGTTTACATCAATTACAACCACATACCAGCAACACAAATCCACAGCAATACATCAACATTCTCCCCTCTTTGACATTGATGGCAGCACATGATGAAAACACCATCACTGCATACAACCTTGACACCTCCTACTCCCCTTCTTTAGGATTTTAATTCCATTTTCTCCTACAAATAATTTCTTACATTATCTTTCTCCCACAAGCAATTTTCCTCCTCAAATAATCACCATTTTTCACATGACTCTTCTCCCCCTTTGAAATCAATGACAAAGATCTCTAAGCTTTGAACCACCTATTTGAATTTTTGAACATCTGACTACTCTACCTAAGTAGCAGCCACCACAACATCAATCTGAAGCAAGATATGACTATGAAATGCATGAATTGATGCAATTCATTGCTTTGCATCCTTAGTTCTAATTAGGATGGGTAATCACCCCTAACTTCCCTCTGAGATACTCAAAAGTATCCTTAGGCAACGACTTGGTAAAGATGTCTGCAATTTGCTCCTTAGTAGGCACATACTCCAATCTAACTTTTTTTTCACTTACCTTCTCCCTCAAAAAGTGAAACTTGATAAATATATGCTTTGTTTTTTAATGCAGCACTGGATTCTTGGAAATGTTAATAGCACTTGAATTACCATATAATATAGCAATAGGCTCATCATATACAACTCTAATATCCTTCAGCATTTTTTTTATCCATAATACTTTAGTACATTTATTAGTAGCAGCAATGTATTCAGCCTCTGCAGTAAACAAGGAAATGGCATTTTGCTTTTTTCTTAACCATGAAATTAGCTTCTTACCCAAGAAAAATGCTCCACCACTAGTACTTTTCCTATGATTCACATCTCCTACCCAATCAACATCAGTAAAGGCACTCAAAGTAAGATCATCATCTTTAGGATACCATAGGCCAAGATCAACAGTTCCCTTCAAGTATCTAAAAATTCTCTTCACAACAGTCACATGAGATTCCTTCAAATCAGCTTGAAATCTTGCAACAATACATACAACATTCATGATATTAGGCCTAGTTTGAGTTAAATACAACAATCCACCAATCATTGATCTATATCTAGTCTTATTTTCTTTCGGAGAATCATCTTATGTTGTCAAGTTGCATCCGGTCACCATAGGTGTACCGACTGGCTTTGAATCTTCCATACTTAACTTCTTCAGCAATTCCTTCACATAATTTGGATCAGGATAGAGTAAAGATTCTTTTATCTAACTAAGAATTGTAACCTAAAATAATTCTATCTCAACAAAATCATAGACATCTCCTAAATTCATTTTGTATCCTCATTAGAAAACTATGCATGCAAACTAATTATCCTCCCAAAATGATATCATCAACAAAGAATTCAACAATCAAATCTTACAGGATCAATCTTGAAATAATGTGATTACTACCAACAGTTCATTTGTTAAATCAGTTTAGCAAATACTTTCCTAATCTGTAGGCACGGCCTCTCTGTGGGGTCATTGAGTCCATACAATGCTTTCTTTCAAACAATGGAATAATATATTCCTATCAATCAACCAGAATAAATCCACCGTTGCTCACACTTCTTCTTCCACCACCACTGAAAAGTAATTGAATAACCATCTGATAAGCTTTGTAGTCTTTGGTATACAAGTGAAATAGTCCTACCTTTTCCTCTCCAAGAGATAAGGAGGGAAATTTCCCTTCCAGCACTCATTGTTCTAGTAGCATCTTCAATTGTTCTATTCTTCCTTTCCCAACCCATTTGTTTTAGAGGGGTTCAAATGCAAAATAATTGTCTCTATTCCATCTCTCATAAAATATTTAAATTCACCAAAGTGAAATTCACCAATTCTATCCTGATTCTAGGGATATTCTAACACCTTCTTCAAACCTATCTCTGCCCCCAACCATAGCTTCAAAGATCTTGAACTTTTCCAGTGTTTCATTTTCTCCTTAAGAAAGTAGCCCAGCACCATTCTAGAATAATCATTAATGAGTAACACGAAATACCTGTAACCTTAAACTTATGACCTTAGAAGGACCACATAGATCAGTATGCATAAGTTCTAACAATTCATTTGAACAATGCTTTTACTCTGAAATGAAATCCTAGTTTGCTTTCCCAATTGCATTCATTGTATATTGCATTAGTAGGTTTCACCAACTTAGGTATACAGATCTCTCACTGCCTTTGTAGAACTTATCTTGACAATATTAACAAAGTTAACATGACACAATCTCCTATGACATATCCAACTTTCATCAACTTGAGCAATCAAACAACTTTTTACTAGCACCTGCTGAAAGACATTACCTTTGTTTTTGTACCCTCGATGTAATTTGCATTTCAGAACTCACATTCTACCTCTTTCCAACTTGAACTCCAAGATTGTATCCCTTATCAAACTATTCATTGGTACTTTCAATACCCAAAAGATTTGCTCTAAGCTCCTCTGCACATACGTAACATCACGCAGATATGTTTACTACCAAGAGAGCTGCATCCCTTCCACAGCTTTTACACCAACGGTAGATGACACCAAATCCCACAACACCACCATCATACTCTTTCCAAGTTCACAAACTTTACTTTACTCACATATATGGAAACATCCACTATCATCAATCAACGGCCCATCTTTTCTCTTTCAACTCGAGTAGCTAGGGCTTTCTCCACATTTGTACAACTAGGTGGTTCTGTGATGGATTGCCTTGATAGCAATAAATACCCATTCATCATCACTTTTATTTCCTTTATCAGATTCATCATCTGTTACACCTTCATCAGTAGCATAGTAACACTTCTTCTGAAATCTAGGCTTGTTATGTCTTGGTTTAGGAGCTCTTTCTGGATACCTTGATGCAAAATGACCTATGTTATTGCAAGAAAAACATTTAAGAGGAAATTTTCCTTCATACTTACCTTTTCCTCTCGGTACTCTTTTGACAATAAGTGCTTCCAGCTCTTCTAGCTCTCTTTCTTCTTCTTCAATATGTCTGATTTCATCCTCATACTTGAATGTCTTTCTAGATGAACTCTCACCTGGATCATATCTCCATCTATCTCTTCCAAAAGTAGTGGCCTTAAATGCAAATTCAACCATAGGAAGGGCATCCCCAAATTCGCTCAACTCAAAAACAATCAGCTTACCAACCAACATATCTCTAGTTATGTTTGTTACAGTCCAGAGTTATTCAATAGCACTAGCTTTTACTTTGTAAGAATCAGGCAGGGATCTAAGCACTTTAGCAACAATCTCAAATTCATCTATCTTTCCACCAGCACATCTAATACCTCACACAAGTTCATTCACTCTTTGCATGAAAGTATTAATGTTCTCATCATCACCCATTCTCAACCTTTCATATTTCCCTTTCAAACTCTGCAACTTAGCAATCTTCACATTATCATCACCTTCATACAAGGTTTCCAACTTTTTCCAAATCTCATAAGCAGTCTTCAGATCCATAAAATTTGTCATCTCAGAATCAGTCAAAGCACTTAGCAAAGCTTCCTTAGCCCAGATATTATACCTCTGTGCAGGCACCATTTATGGAATACCTGCTTGCCGGGAATGCTCTGAGGGGTTCAATGCAATGATCCTCATATGGCACTCCACCCGGAGTTCTCCACAAAGAGAACACTTCCAACGACTATCCTCTGTAGCTGCCATCCCGATCACCTTAAGTTGTAGCCCTTCATGAACCGCCTCGACACCAATTAGTGTTTGCCAGGGTGCTAAATCAAGAGGGGGCGAACCATTTTAATTTAAAACCGGTCTTAACTGACAATCCTCTATTCTCAAATCTGATAATTAACTATGAAAGCATAAATCATCAATACATTAGAAACACACATAACACCAATATTTTTTACGTGGAAACCCTGTTAGGGGAAAAACCACGGTGGAGGTCAGTCCACAAAATTATACCCTGTTAAAAGTATAATGAAAATGAAATATGGGGAATGCACATGCATTCAGGCACACTACCTAGAGCTCACTGCTCAATTACAAAGGAATACACACTGTCTTAAAAAGAGATTCGGATTATAACCATCTACATTTTGAACTGAGAAAATAGCATAGATGCTAATGTTTGATTACAGTTCTTGTTCAGCACATAAACAATTCTTCACTCTTCTTCACACTCTGCTTTTCCTTCGAATGATATTCACACTTACACATAGAAGCACACTCTCCCTCACTCTTGCACCCTCTTGCACCCTTTCACACACTTCAATTCGAATAAGCAATTGCTCTTATATATCCACAACAAGAAATTACATCGCTTTACGTCGGCTTTAACAAAATAACAAAAAGAATATAACAGTCAGCCCAAAACATTAAAGATTAACAATGCCAATCAACCAAGGTTGGCCACAACTTAGTGAGGACCCAAAACAACATCTCTATCATGAAGACACTTCAATTAATTTCTCCTCGAAGATCCACAACATGCTACAAACACCATGTCGGCCAGGAACAAGAAAAACATGAACACGCAAGAGAAAATTGCCAACCACGAGCACAAAAAACAATGTGGACATGCAACAAAGATAGAGCATGATCTAGAAACATCCACAAGCATCATGAATCACAAGAGAGGCATCCGCAATAACTGAACTAACTGAAATAGCATTATCTTCAATCAGGAACATCAACTGAAGCAACAGAAAAATTGTCAGAATGAGAATCTTCATAACTCGGTCAAATCTTCATGTGGATCTATGAAACTCAACGTGGATAAAATAGATATACTCAACAACAAACCCTTCAGTCCACAACCTCTGATCAACAATGTATAGAACTTACCAACATACTAAACTTCACTTCACCATTGACAACCTGCAACTCATTTCTTTACAATTTTCTCAATATCCTCGACATATATAGCTTCAAATGAATTAATGCTAATAGTGTTGACATCAATGACAACCACATATCAGCAACACAACCACAACATCCAACATGGATGACATGGTATTCTTTGGGAATAGTAAGGATATGATTTCTGGTTTAAATCTTAGTTTCCAGTACAATTTGAAATGAAATATTTAGGTGCAGCAAGGCTTATTCTGGGGATGGAAATCAAAAGGGATAAAGATAGTAGAAAACTTTGGCTCAGTCAGAGTAAGTATATCAATGTTGTCCTTGAGAGATTTAACATGGTAGATTGCAAACAGTTAGTTGTTCCAATGTTACAAGGAACAAAACTATTTGTTGAAGATTGTCCAAAATATCCTACTGAGATGGACATGACCAAAGTGCCTTATGCAAGTGTATGAAAAAGTTGGTCCCAACCACACTCAAAATTTCATATCCACACTCCATTATCCATCATCCCAAGTTTGTAAAATAAAAAATCCTACATCGAAACTATCAAATAATTCATCCACACTCATATCCCCCACCAACATCCAACATCCTACCTAAAATCCAAAAATCCCAAATCCCACATTTATTGTGTCTTTACAAGAACACTTTATCATAAGGAATCTAATGAAACTCTATCATGATGTGCGTATTTAGATAAGGCCAACTTTGGTATCAACAAAGATCACAAGAACACCCATGAGTTTTATACAAGTTCCCTTATCTTGGAAAATCAACTCCTTAAGGTAGGAAATTATTGGCACATTATGACAACAACATCTACATTAAGCACCACCAGGTGGTTCCACATAGTCATTCATTTCAAAAAATTCAAAAATCTTAAAATTTCAAAAATATAAAAAATGGAAAATAGTAAAGATAAAAAAATTGTCCTCAAGTGAAAATCATTTTTATGGAATTTTGGGCAAGTACCATGATGAAAACCTAGAAAATAGGCATCATGTGTAAAATCAAGAATATATGTGCACCATTCCAATTGAGAGCATCTTATCTCAACCATCTATCCTCATACCATTATCCATCCAATCCATTATCATTCATCCTCCCTACCTAACTTGATCTTGATAAAGGCTAGGTGCATATACTTAAAACATGATTTTGAAAAAATCTTGACATGGTCATTTTTCATTGACCATATATTATCTCATGTCATACTACCAACTACTATCTAGCCCTATCCACACAATTATACTGGGTAGAACACATTATCTTATTGTGAGATAATCCTTGGAAGTAAATCTCTTGTCCTAGATCTATTTGTATATTTCCTATCCTCATCTTTTATGTATCCATCCATCGCACCAATCCATTCATCTAGTCATGTGTCCCATACATTGCTAGACACTAGGGGTGGGTGCATATACCCTACTTTGGAATAAATCTCGATATATGTCTTTCATCTCACTTAGTGATCTAGATACCTTTTGAAAATCCAAAAACATTAAAAAAATGTCAAAAGTCCAAAAACATCCAAATAATGCAAAATTCAAAAAAGCATCCAAATAACACAAAATCCAAAAAAACATCTAGATAATGCAAAATCCAAAAAAAATTAGATAACACAAAATCCAAAAAACATCCAAATAAATATCCAATGCCCATACAAGATTTTAGTAACATCCCAGTCCAACAATGAGTTCCTCCACATCCCAGCATGCTCAAACCAAACGTGAACTTTCACCCATCCATTAAAATCATCAACGAGAACCTATCATCACACTCATCTTGATAAAGTACGCGAAAGCACATGGAAACCATTGAAGCGATAATATATATCTATGGTAAAAATTGTAAGCCTTGACTGGTCCAAATAAATATCAAAACCTAATGCCCACCCTGTCGTTCATCTTCAAATCAACACTCTAAATCCAATTAATGTATATATTTTTCCTGTACAGTATGCATCATCCTGGATGTAACAGCAACAACAATCTCCCCAGTGTAAGAGATAATATGATAGTTTTGATAGATGGCTTTGTCAATTCTGGTCTTTGGTTGACCTTATCCTTACTCCCAAGCTACTGGCCAATCTTATCTCTAACAGTCTCAGTGTCTAGAGGAGTACATAGTGGTGCATAATCATTGCTTTTGTCTACTATGTTTATGGGATGTTCTTATAATGCTACCATGATGAATACGTGCCTTGTGTGTAGGGATAGTTTCAGGAAATAAAATGACCTTTTCATATTAGGTTCTTTATACCTTTTATGCATAAGGCCTAACTTTCTTTGAGCTTCATTCTCTCACATGATCAAAAAAAAATTTTGTATATCAAGTATGAACAAGGGCACTCCTATTTGTTTGTAGAGTCAAATTCCATGCAATAGATACAATCCCACCTTGGTTCTTCATACATTGGTGCATAGTGTCTACTTGCTATATCAAAATAAGGATTGATCTACATTATTTAGCATAACCCAAAGCAAAAGAAAAATCCTCTTTTCCATCCTATTTTGTAGTAAAATAAAAATTGTACCAATAATTATAGCTATTTTTATATTTGATCAACACTATTATATCTATCCATCTAATCATCTATCCATGTATCCATCATTATCCAAAATCATTTCTTCTATCCTACTCATCACACTAACTACTCTATCCATGTATCATGACATGAAACAAAAAACAAAAAATTCATGGCATCCTACATCCACAAAGCATTAGTACCATCATAATATCATACATCATGCATCACCATATCCATCATAAAAAAATATTCAAAAAATTATCACACCATAACTTGCATCATCATAACAACATGATAAAGTAATCCAACATACATCATATGATCATATATAAATCATTAGATGCATACATCGATTGCAAATAACATCACATCACATCTTATCATAGTCACAACAACATTTAGTCTCATCTCATATAATCATCAAAAGTATGTCATGATATAAAGTGCACATCCAAATGTTTGTGTAAAAGGGCTATCAAGAGCCATGAATATATATACAATCTACTCATAGCCATATCAAAATGTGTCTACATAAAATATTTGTACATCAATATATACAAAGACATATCTACATAGAACTCCCTCTCTCCTCCTCCCAACCAGGAGAAGGTGGATGGGGAGGAGCAACCTACTAGCCTACAACCTATTGTTCGCTAGGGCCCTATCCCCCTGACTGCCCTAGCTATTGTGGCACTAATGGTGGACGCCCAACTGATCCTTTGTCTAATCTCTCAAACTACCCTGCTATTGCACTCCTCAAGGAGAAATTGGGAGCTCTCCTCTCTATAGGCACTACAACCTCATATAAGGTCCTATAGTAAGTCACCTTATGCATAAGAGTTATGATCTCCCTCATATATTGGTCCATAAGGATCACTGTACCCTACCCAAATGCCTCTAGCTACTATCATCAGGCTCGCTTTGTGTCTCTCTTTAAAGTTATTTGTACCACCTATGCCTCTACCTACTAATGGTGGACTATCTCTATGTCTTGCTCTATCATCCTCTAAGCTACTTGAATAGTTAGGCTATCTCTCTTCTTTGTACCCATCTCTCTCTCATCAAGCTTGATCTCTCTTAGATAATACCACTATGTGATTTACATACATGCCCTCATCCCATCCTCATTGTTCGTCACCTCTCCTCTAATCATCTCCACCTCTCCCACCTCCTACCACAACTAGCACTACCATTTGTCATTGTCCTTGATCAAGACCCCCTCCATCTCCTCCATCTCCTCCTACAACTACCTTTACATGTTGTCTCACTCTCTGAGCCCTAGTTGGCATCACCTCTCTCCTCTGTCATCTCATAACCCACCATGGGGATGGGTGAATCTCAATGGCCTCTACACAACCCACCACACATCATAATCAAGATTAGTCCCTGCATCCTCTGCTTCTGAGGCCCATGTCCACTAAACTAGCATTAATACAAAAAAATCTTAAACTACAACTTGAGGACTTCCCATAGGTCCCCACTTGCCTATTTCTCATTGTGTGCAAGAAAACATAGCATGATAATCTACTGTCAAGACATCTTGGGTCTCCCTAAATTTCCTCTTGACCCTATCAAGTATATATCTCTCCAAAATGTACAAGGTCTATCCGATGAGCCACCTAGTTTGTCAACAATATGGTAGATGTCCATAATCATCAGCCTAGGCCTCACATTGTATCCACAGCCTCTAGATGAACTCATCCATGTTGTCAAGACATCTCCTCCAGTAATCCAAATCTCCCAACTGTCATTGTGTAAATAATGCATCATATCGGTATACATAAGGGTCTCTTGCTACCCAAGTAATATCTCCAATTGGTTGAGTGACAATAATATGCTCCCATGCCCATATGTGAAGTAGTGTCACCCCAACTAATAGACTTGTAGTAGATCTATACACCACCTAGTGCATATCATGATATAGGTGGGCTAACACACATAACCCCCAAGCATAAATGACAATATCGGTCATCATTCTCTCTAGCACATGGCCCCATCCAACTAAAAATACCTTGGATCATTGAACAAGCACAATCACACCAAAAATGAGGCCTTCAATCACCAAAATTAGATCATCATACACTTCCACTCCTAGCCTCAAATCTATCTCACCATCCTCAATATCCAGTTCATCATCATGTAATACTCATTATAGAGCCTCCCCACCAAAGTTTGTATCTTACATAACTCAAGTACCCTCAATCAAGATCCTCAAGATCCTCCAGACATCCTCGAGGGTGATGGTAGCATCTCCAATCAGGAATTTGAATGACAAAAGTCCCATGCCAGTTTGAGGTCACAAACCTCTGTTGAGCACGTCTGTTCCAAACTCCCATTCCACCTAGTTCAAATGACACGTTACCAACATTTTTCTTCCCGAATGGCAGCAATAATGTTTCAGTTTGGCTTCCCTGAACGCAGCGGCGACCACGAGAGGTTTCAGTCCGAGTTTGGGGACGCCCGCCATCCTGCACAGCAACCGGAACTGTCTTTCAGAACTTTATCGGTAAGCGCCTGGCCTGGCAACGTTTTTTCCCGGAGCAGCGTTCTCCAGTAGCGACTGCCTGAAAGCCAGCGTCAATGCTGGTATTGCCTGGCACGCCCATTGCCGCCATCGCCAGATGTCAAGTTGACGTTAATCCTGACCGGCACAAGACGGATTGACTCTCCTAGACCTAGTTACCATCAAACACCTAACGCAAATATTGCAGGAGTTGTCTGTAGAATTTCAAAAACTAAAACCAATCAGCAGAATGTTTGAGAATGGCTCTTACCATCTCCTCTGAATAACCTCAAATGTGGTAACTTTGAGTTGAAATTGAACTAGGAGGTAACGAGTTAAAAATGACCCCCAAGGGCCTATATATAGATCTAAAAACCCTATATTTTCCCCATTCCACCCCTTACATTCTATTTTCTTCATGACCTACACATCCTATCAATTTCCTCACTATCCTAACCACATTTTTCATACTTTTCTTCGTTGAACATATTCCATCTTCCTATCGTGAGCCTAACCCAAAAAAAAACATCTTGACCAATATCTTGAGGGGGAAACCTACCATCTATCCATCATTCCATCATATGTTGGCACACAATGGGGTATCATCATTATTTTAAATTTTCCCAAATCATTAGCATGTCTTTGTGTAACCTACCCAAAGTTTACCCTGTAGATTTCACCTAGTTGTAACTTGGAATGTAAAAAGATCAAGTTCACAAATATATGAAAATAAAATTTTCCTTTTTAATAACACATTTGCACATTTGAAATAAACCCATTCTAAATTATCTTGCATGAATAAAATAACATTACATAATCCCAAGTAATGAATTCATCTTTCATTTACATCTTTCAAATAGATTCTAGATCATAATTACACATCATAGCTTAAAAGAGCTTACATAGCTTTCAAGAGATTAATGGTACAAGAGTATATTGGTCAAGATGTCCACAACTGGAACATACATCTTCATCTTCCTTCTGCTTCACAAGTATTGGTTTCCAACTACATGAGGGAGAGCATCACACAAGTACTTTTCCTCCAACCACAGACTTAAGCAGTCCCCCACACATCTTCCTAACTAGTAAGATGGCCCTTCCCTTCAATGAAGAGTTTGGTATGGAAGCCCTCTAATATATAATGCCTACCTTAGTATAGTGTTGTGTCCTATATAACTAGTGTTCCAATACATTGGATACCCACCTAACATGCATGACACTCCCTACTAGCTATGCAATTCCTAGCTCACAGTGAACTGACAAAGTGTATGCAGTGGTATCTACACTTACTTTGGCCAAAGATTTATCATAAATATATAATAAATAAAATTGCTCAGTACTTCAAGTGTATTCGTATGTTCACCCACCCCCTCACTCAACTTGGAAACTCTATTGACCTCAAACAACTCTTGACTAGGTTTGACCTCAAGATAATACCAAGATTTTATTCCAAAAAGTGATGATACTTATATTGATCTAACTGACCGATTAGGTTTATCCCAACCTCTTGAATACCCTATTACACATTTGTGACATTCCTTGGATTGGAAAATACCTCTTATTCAAGTTCTTTCTTTTAATCATGGGAGTAACAAATCTCCTAATTCATAACTAAATAATACTAATGACACCATGTCACCAACTGGACACGTCTAGTCTCAATCTAAAGCACTGACATTATGTCAATATATATAATAATTAAGAATTAACTTGATTTGAAGATTACTACTTTATATTAGTTTCAAACTCTTTGTTTCCATATCTAATATGGCTCCATCCTTCTAGGATGCCATGGATAACCAATCTAGTTATCCTTGACATTAAATTCCATATAAAACCTCATGTTCATAGTAATGTCTAATAATAGTAAATCAGTATAAAAAGCTATTCAACCTCTAGTAAATTCAACTAAGAACCTTTCGATTAATCTCCAATTTCCTCATGGTTCTTTCCAAGTTATCCTTTGCATCATTTAAATAAGGTTCCTATGTTTGTGTGTTCATAACCAATCCCATATCCTTTCCCTCAATATGACACGTATAATCACATGTTTAAAATGTATGTTAAGTTCATATCTAGTCTGGAGGAAATTTTCAACTTGAGAGGATTTTGTGCTTCTACACCTTAAAATCTCCTTGTATTATGGCTTTGGGTTGCCAAGATGTAAAGTCCTCTTTTTTAAAGGCTAGAATATCGTGAGTAGGTATAGACTCTTGGTCATGTATAGGATAATATCATTCAAGAGGGTAATTAGAACACATATATCTCTAATACATTTTTCAACCCTATTGTTGAATATTAATATAACCACATTCAAATATATACCCTAACCTTAGAGAATAAAATGTCTTCCTACTTTTAAGGAAAAATGAGCGGTTGAGAACATAGACTCTCCACTCATGGTTAACTACCATCATAGGTATATACATGACATTGACTTCTAATAATGATGACATAATACTTCTAACATGAAATCCATCCCTTTGCATTACTAACATCTTAATTTATGTAAGCATATATGTAACATACTATATCTTAGGTATCATCATAATACCTTCTAGACAATTTCACATAAATATGTCATGCAGACATGACAATCATAATAGCTATATACGTATATCATACTACTAAGATTCCTTAGCCATCTTATATTCATTCTAGCTATAAGCACAAGATCTATTTCACAACTATAATAAACAAACAATAATTTGCACAAGAACTTGCAAACAATGACAAAATATAGTTTCAAAATAGAAAAGAGTAATGGATAAGAACAACTAAGCATTCCTAGAAAATATAGCTTCCACGAAGAATTTGAAACTCTTTGCTCAATACCAAAGACTTTGCTTGTTGCCTCTTCCAAACTCAAATTATATCCAATCTAATCCAATAATATATCCTCTCAATCTCACAAACAAGTTGCTCTCACTCACAACGATATTGCTCTCAAACTCTCAAACTCTCACAAGGATTTCACATAAAATAATAGAGCAAAGAGCTCTCCAAAAAAAACAAAAAAAAATGAGCAACAAATGAACAACAATGGACCCCCAAAAACTAAGAGGTTGTCTTCTATTTATAAGAAATAATGAGAAAACTAATGCTATAAAACAACTACTTCATTTTCCACCTTACTCTTTCTATTTTCACCTCTCTAACTAAAAACAAGAACTCAAAACCAATTCTAAAACTCTATTGGTCGACTAAGCAAGTTGGGCGCAACATGGCAGCAAAGAGATTCGGCTATTTGATACATAAAAGTTCCCAAGTAAAAACAATTTCTAACTCTTGACTGAGTCACCTAAAATCAGCTAACACATGGTTATTTACTAGGTCAAAACTCTTCATAACAAGGTTGCACCATTATGCAATGGTTTCCTATTTGCTCACTAATTCCCATCGTGGCTTTTTTCCTTCCAGTTTATCTATTTATGGCAATTAGAATTCAAAATCATTTCAAACAATAACAAACTTCTGACACCACCTTTCCAACTATGTGGCCTTTGACTTATTACAATGCCTATTTTCTTAGCTTCATGTGTGGCACATAATATGCAGACTTTACACAACATTCACTTGTTGATTAAATGTGATACAATTGCCTCTTGATAATTCATTATAACATGCATGATACTTCAACTTTTACTTTTCTTATTCCATCACATTATTACATGCATGTGGTATCTCATTATAACATTCAATATACATATATATTATAATACTTATTATTGTAATATATATGTATTAATATATATACTCTAAATCAAGAAGACCCTCAGAACTAGAAGGGGATGTAATTTAATAAAATATGTGCATGCACACGCACACACACACACACACACACACACATATATATATAATTTTAATATCTTTTAATATATATATATTGATAAGTATATATAAAGTGTGCATATACATATATATTTGTCCATTCAATTATGCATATGTATGATGTATTCATGTATGAGTATATGTAGGTATTTCTACCTATGTATTCTCACACGCGTATATGCTCATATACATGAGTTATCGTATATAAATATACATTTATACATTTAATGTATATACATATCCATTCATATATAATTAAAAACACAAAGTATACCTTATACTCAATACAAGGATTTAATACTATGACACAAATCAACTAGACAATCAAAGAGAATTAAAGACAATCACCCAAACATTCATATCAGCCAAAAAACTATCACCAAGGTTTACTTACTAACACTTAGCCCATACTAACTTGACAAAGCCTGACTAACCTAGGCCATGAGTGTGTGCATTACTCAAGTAGGTACACTTAGTGGTTTCCATACCAACTTCATCTCCTAGGTGATACTCTCCCTCTCCTCACTTGAGGGATTGATTATTTCCTGCATCCAACTTAGTGCATTATGAATGAAGTTAGTTGTTAACATGAAAATCATATTCATCATATATCATTTACATCATTGGAGCATTTAAAATAAATCACATCATAATGCATATTCATATATTTCATTCATCCATTGAACATATTAAAGTCATAATCTTGCATTTAATATCATATTTACTTATAAAGGTAAAATTAATTTGGTAACTTAGAAACGGGGTGTAATATACTCCCCCCCTTAAGAATCATCATCCCTGATGATGTAAAACATCATATAATATAGATAAAGCAAAAAATATATTTTTCTAAATCAAGTAAGAAATAGGTCAATTTCTATTAATCTTAAAGTAATATTCCCTCATAGCATTGCCCTCTTGCAAACTCATCCCTACTAGACCTTGGACTGAGTGACTCTATTAATGTATTGGAAGAACTTGCATGCTTCAAGCAAACTTTCTCCCTTGAGAACTATACATCACAAGTACATTAATAACGACTCATATGTACATCATAAGTACAATAGTGACTGACTCATGCATGAAAAATATACCATAATGACTAGAAAAACAAATTCACATTGGCTAACACACAATTTCCCTTAGTGCAACCCAAATAGAAAAGGAATGTTGATGCATTGCGCACTATACTATGGGTCCCATCCATTTCTTTGGTCTTTACACCATCAAACAATTCAAAAGCCAAGAATGACCATCACTTATACTAATGTTCATCTCGAGCATAATACTACTACTCCTATCTACTCGTGCTTCGAATCAACAAAGATTTCCTACCTATCATTCTTCTCCACTTATTTCTTTCCTTGATCATCCTAAACTATCCTTCCATTTCTAACAAAATTTCTAGACTAAGGCTAATCCTATTTCCTAGCTTATCCTAGCTTATAGGAATTCGGCTCTTCCTTCCGTATAATGTTTCCTATGGATCAAATTTCATTGTGGGATGATAAAAATTAATGTAATAAAAGTATTCTACAAATCCATCAGGACTTGCTTTACCTTTTTGTCTGACTAGCTATCTCAAGGTAATAAGTTAATCTTACATTCAATTGAATTTTCCATAAGGTGATTATGGTTTACTTAAAACCCTAATGTTACTTTTGTGTCCCTATCTGAGACAACCTTCTCAAGAACATCAAGCAATCAAACACTACTTTACACAAATTTATGGTTATGATTGGTAACCCACCTATCATTTTTTTCCAAGATGAAATTGGCTACCATAATGAGCCTATCAAATTTTTCCAATAACATAATGCCAAATATCTGGCATAGAAAGATAAAAACTATACTAATGCTCCACTACGTCCTCTCTGGAATTTCATGAGAATATAAAAGTCCTGTTGGGTGAGGACATCTTTTCTTCACCCTCTAACACTCTACAAAATTTGCTACAAACTTTGTAGCATATCTCATTGTTTTCTTTCTAGATTATAGTGATTTCACTTCATATAATAATTTTGTCACTTCAGATTGTCCTGAATATGACATCAATTTACCACACCTTATTCTTTAACTCCTTGAAATTTGGTACTTAAGTTCTTTCTTTGACTTTTAGTAGTCCATTCATATTAGATGAAATATCTACCTTGGACTTTTGTTGCACTTAATTCTTGAAAATATAATGAATAAGTGTCTCCTTCGACATTGGGGCATCCACAAATTGGTTTCTTTCTTTCCCTTTAAATAATTGATTTCAAAGTCAGTTTTATTTTAGATCGAACCATCTCCTCTGTTGAGCATTCGGTTGAGTAACAATTCTTTTTAGATCATGTTGATTAGCTCCAAAAGTTGTCCAAACAATTAATACATACATAGTTACCAAGCATGAACGATTTGTGATAGCTCAAAATTATGTGGGGCATGGTTTCATTCATAAATCTTCCATTTCCTATTTCATAGGTGATAATCTTTCCTTTCTTGAATAAGCATACTTCCTAACCTTTCCCAAAGTATCAATAATAATCACAACTTGATCTCCCAAAAGAAAAACTTTTAGAATTGTGTTGTAGTTACTTCACTCTCATTTGGTCAAATACTTATGCCTTTGTCCTAGACATTCAAATATTTTTCTAATAGCTTCAATAGCTTAGCATATAATTCCAACAACTTTTTTGCGATCATAAGAAACTTTAGATATAAGGTTTTTGATCCGAGCACCATGTCTATGGAGAAGTTAAAATACATCATCAAATTTTGTTGAATAGGGTACATTTCTATATCCGATCTTTTCTTGATCTATATACTCCTCTTTTCCCCTCTTGGTGTTTCAAAGACATAAACATTAATCATCTTAAAATTTGAACTTTTTATTTTCTCATAAGGTTGAAACCCTTTTACTTGAACTTCTTTAGTTGAATGACTTCTTCTTGACTTATCCTACCTTCACTCGATATACCTTTCATATACTTTTTGTTCCCAAAATTATTTAATTATTCTTTCGATTTGGCAATATAGTCTCTTTCCATATCCAATTTACTTTGGACACGTCTTCAAATGCTCTTAAAAGGGACTAAACACAAATTTACTTTCATTGAAAAACTTGTAAGTTCCATTTGAACTTCAACCAAATTATGCTCTATCTAAGCTCTTGTTTGGATAGTCTATTTTACTCTCTGAGTTTTTTTTGCCTTGCAACCATATTTTCTAAGCAATTTTGTCCAAAAAATCTTGGTGATTTCATTTTTATCATAACCTTAGATACGTCAAGGGTTGTTTGGTTCCTTTTTCTCATTTTCAAGTTTTGACTCCAAATTAACCATGCCCATTCTAGTTGGTGGGATCATGTCAGATTTCATCTTTACCTTTGTGAGTTACTTCTTTTCCTAACCCATTTTGATCTATGACCTTCACTCTAGGGTACCAACTTTCATTATTGGTTCAAATTATCATTGCTATATTTTAATCTCATTTGAATCAAGATTGTCAAAAGGTTATCATGCCTCCTAGATACCTCCCTAGTTGGTTTTGATTCATAATAAGTTGAAATTTCCACCACTCAAAGTTTCTCGCTTATGATTTCAATTAGTTTCTCTAATTTAGCATTTGCATCAATAGGCATAACCTTCTTACTTTTCCCAGGTGAAGTCCTTCCTCAATTCAAGGGCATCTATCTATGATTTGATGGTTTAGGAGTTTTAATCTCTAGGGAAAATTCTTTCCTAGTCCCAAAGTTGGACAAGTTTCCTACTATTTCCCTTGTTCTTCTTTTCCTTTCCCCTCTAGCATAAGAACTTTTCAACTATTAACCACTAATAATGTTGTGGAAAACTTTCGTAATGAGCTCATAGGTCCAAGTGTTGAACCTAGTAGCTCTGATACCACATGTAACTGTTGTCAATAGATTTGCACCTTGCTGAATGCAAGATTCAACAATCTACTAAAACATGGAAACCTTCTTCAGATGTGGGTGATCTGAATGAAGAAGGAATCTCCAGAGTGAGTTGGTTCTCTGAATGATCGATCCTATTCTAAATATTTCTGAGGAAAGGGATAGAAAGATGACCTAAAATTAAAACCTATGACTTAAAATGATCCACAAAACTTAACAATGACTTTGATAATTTCTCTCACAAAACAATCTTCAGAAAAACAGCAATGAATTCACAATCTCTCATGAACAATAGTGCAAAATTGATTTGCATGAAGGTTCAAAAGTAAACACAGCATGCAACCTGCAACAATGAACTTCCTACATCGATGATTTGCAATCCTTAGGACATAAAGAGGATCTGTAAACAGAATCACAACATCAATATCATACTAAAACTGCAAGTTGAAATAGAAATTGGAGATATGAATGCTGCTTATAATTAGATCAAGGAGTGAAACTCTCAAAACTAAGTACAAAATTTTACAAGCTCCAAAGTGTTAAGAGCAAGAAAATGAAAATCTGAACTTGTAAGAAGAGCTAAAAGACTAAGTCTTTTTCAAAATATATCACCTAAGAAACCCTAATCCAAGCTCATAAAGAAGCTCAAGGAAAAAAGCTTCAAACTATCTCAAAAACTGCATAAAAGCAAAGAGACCACTTGGCCACTGATGATGGATGGATTATTTACATGATTGCAGATTGTACAATTTATCTATTTTTGCAACTAAAAGATTACAAAATATTTTGCAAAAAGGAATACATGCTTAATTCATCAATACAAGGCTTGATTTTTTTCTTAAAAAATCATAAAAATATCAATGCATATCACTTTCTCTTATCAACATCTCTAATTGCTTTCTCTAAAATCAATTAAAACAAAAACCCTAAGTGGATAATAATCAAAAATCACCCCTAGGTCATAAGGTATTCACCATTCATACTCTCATTGTTTTCTCACAAAACAATAAAGCTAGGATACCCAAGTCTCTAATTCTTCTAAGGCACAAAAACAAGCCCTAAAGACTTAATATATCGACCTAGGCATATAAATTTCGGCCTTTCAACATTAGCTTCAGACTTTGAATAAATCATAATGCAAGGTAAACCTAATTCGAATTTCCCACATGCTAATTTCAAAAGGTGAAAATTCGAAGGCAATTATAATGTCGGCTCAAATTAGGGCATGAACAAAAGAAGTCAAACCCTAAAATGATTTCATTTTGCAATGATCACTTGGAAAAAATGAGCTCTGCCTGAAGGAATAGCGCTGCCACCATGATTGAGCTCAGATTGCAATTAACATGCTCAAGAATCTTTTCTTTTTCCTTCAGATGGTCGAGTTCTTCAACTGGGTAAGCTTGTTTTTTGAATGTTATTATAGTTTTTCACTTCATTGAAAAAACAAAAAGAGCCATAAAGGTTGCGGCCTGCTTGCTTTGCTTCTGATTTCTTTTACATTTCCTGTGACTACCTCTTGGCTGTTATGCATGAGCTCAAGTCTTTATCCGAAAGCTCCATGAGTGAACTTTGTTGGCGGGTTTCTCCTCTACACAACACATAAGGTGAGTTATTGTTTATGTCTTCCTTCCCTGAGCCACTTTAGTCTTGTGGCCGTGACTTTAACTCAATTTTTTTTTGATACTTAACTTCTTGTGCTTACCCTGCTATCTGGGTTCTCTTGTATTCGCCATTCATAAGCTCGCCTTGGCATTTCACTTGGGGTTTAGAAATTTATAAATCCTTGACCGTGGCTATATGATACAAATCTGATGATCTCGTTACTTGTGTGCTTGTTGTTTTGTTATCTAGGTCTTTCTGTGTTCCTTTATACAAGCTCGAGTTTTGATCTTGAAGGTACAGTGTGAACTCGAACGAGGTTCCTTTGATCTTATACAGGCACACAATGGTAAGCCATTATTCTTCTTTTCTATTTTCATTCAAACAAGCTTACAAATGTAAAAAAAACTATGACAGGTCGCGGGCTTGATATGAGTCTTTGATGGAAATTTATAGGGGAACCCTTCTTTCATATTTAAATTGATCTCTAAGATCTAATGACAACCCAATAGAGCCTATCTTTGAGAATTAATGAACATTCATGAGCCAAAAGGTTTCCTCCAGGCTGCAGCCATTGCATATTAATCTGGGCATTTGAAGTTTTTCCTAGGCTCGACCCAAAAGACCATTTGTTTATTTCACACTTTTGAAACAAAAGAACCATATGGGTATTTGTAATTTTTAAAGAAAATTTCTGATTTATTTTACGGAGCTAGGCCACCATTTCCTTGCATTACTTCCTGTACCTTCTTTTACATTCTCTCAAGGATATCACTGCAAGTTGTAACATTCGTGGTTTTCATAAAAACCTTGTCATGGGTGTCACTGGAAATTGCAAAAGCCGTACTTTTGTTCAAACCCCTAATGTGGGTATATGACAAAAAAAATAAACAGAACTACACATTTTCTTTGGTATCTGTGTAAAATCTGAGCTCAATTCATGATTTGTTTTTGCATTTCCTTACACATTTTGAAACTTTGAATCTCCTGTATTTGGCATTTTAAAAAAATTGAAGGATATATGTAGCTAAATGCATTCTCTATTGTAGCTCAGCTTGACCATGAGAACACTGTGTAGATCTCACTTTCTGACAAAATTCACCTAATCGTATGACATTTTGAAGAATACATTTTCCTTACTTTACTGTTGAAAACCCTCATTCGGGTATATGTGATTCTGGAAATGTGTCTTTTGTTTGTATTACTTTACTGTCCTCCATACTGTTTCCTTCTTGCACATAGAACCTTCTTGATTGAATTTGTAGATCACATATTCAATGTATACTCTGCTTTAATCTATGGAAAGATTTAGTTAAAATATTGCAACTGAATGGACTGCATTTCCTTGATTTTTTTAGTGCATGATTAACACTTCAGAAACACCTTCTAGAACAATCATTTCTCACCTTGTAACTCTTAATGTTGTATTTGTATCATCATTCAAACTAGAACTGGCTGCTCATTTATTATTTGAATGCATTGTCTGTCATTTCACACTCTTGGGCTTCAACCTAGCACTCTTCATGCATTTTTATGCTCCACTTAACAAGTTGTTCCGTAAAATTACTCTCTTCTAAGATGAAAGTTGAAACAAACTCTTCATTAAGGCATAATGTATGCCTGTTCACTATCCTTAATCATGAGAAAGAACACTGATGAACTGAACCTTGCGTGACATATAACCATGATGAACAAATAACATTGTCACAAAAGAATGTGAACCATACAACAATGTTTGATATGAATGTACTCAGTTGAATTAATTGAGCAGATTAAACTCACTGTTCACCTATAGCTTTCAGAAAGCATTAATCTGATTGTTATGAATGCAAAGTTGGTTTAATAGCTTGATAGATAACTATGCTTTACTCTTTCAGTTGTATATCATTCCTTTTGATGAATATATGATGATGTAATTACTATCTCTTTATCAGCCCACTTGTAATGAATAAGGGTAGCATGTCGAGCTCTACCCTTGTGGGAGCCCATTTTTCTCCACATGCTTGATCTTCGAATAATAAACAGCATCATGATTTTCCCTATACCTGCACAAGGAAACAAACAATGTTAGAATAAAAAACAAGATATAATGATCATATTGATGTTTCTCCTTCAGCTTATTTCTTTGCACTTTCACTTGATTGTTTCAGTGCATGATTGATAGTAGGCTACACTATTGTTGGTGATTCATGTAGGTATCTTCATAATCGAAGCCTCTGACATCTCCCTCTTTTCTCTTACAGGTCAATCGGAGCTCGAGTAGGAAAAGGTGCACCATTCAGCGTCGACCATCAGCTAATCAAGCAATGATGATTATGTCGTTACTTATGTGATTTCTTTTTTTTACATCTTCCATAGTGTAGTGTGTTATTAATGATGCACTATGACAGTCCCATCCA
>VDFB02273689.1:0-21743 GCA_007258455.2 Sequoia sempervirens | reverse complement strand
ATTAATGGGGTCCAGAATACTTTCGAGGCCATATTTGCTAGGCGGTTGAATCTAGATGAGGTGAATGTTGATAATTTGAGGGGTAGGCTGGTGCCTTTCTTTTCAGAGGTGAAGACCTTCGTACAAGATGATTTCGAGAACACTTCTACTTTCTCCGCCTTGATCCAGAGCACGCAGGATTCCTTAGTTGCTTGGAGAAAATCTTGTACAAGGCATGAACATTCAGTCACAGTGTTAGAGTTTTAGCTAGATTGCATTCCACCCATTTCAGTTCAGGAGGTTGAGGCTGTACTTGGCAGATTTGTTGAGTTTGCAGCTAGAGAGAAGGAGAATGGGAATGCACTGCTGGACGAGGATCTTCTAGAAGACTGATTGTGGGCATTTATTGCCTTTGCTATTTTTGGGAGTGAGTGGGGAATCTTTGTTCATTTATTACACCACTCCCCATTCTGGCAGTTTTTAGGGTTAGGGCTGAGGTGGCACGATCTTAGCCGCTCTATTGATTGTAACCCTAGCTGTCTTTTGGGACCGGGCTATCTATAAAAGGGGGAGTCCCCCTCATTTGTAATTCATTAGATACTAGAGATTAGACAGTAGACATTGGGCATTAGCATTAGAGGCTAGAGAGTAGAGCATAATAGACATTTTGGAGAAGAAAGAAAGTTTTCCCTTTGAAAACTTTTGTGGAGATTGTTGTGTAACACTTTCATGATAATAGATCTTTTCATTGATGGTGGAATTCGTCTTTGTCACGCGAATAGCTAGCAAGGCCCTTTCCTTTCGATCCAAGTAGCTTAATTCTACCTACGCAAAGTAGTTTACTTTGATGTGTGGTGTTTTATTGAGGTAGCTTTTTCATTCCATACCACTAGCTTAATTTGTTGATGATAAGTTCAGCCTTGTGGACGACCTGAATTATCTTGAGTTTAACTTCTCGACAGATTTGTATACTTCCTATATGCTGCTTTCTTTGATGGTGTATGTATTAAATTATAATCTCAATATCTTTACATATCCCTTTGAAGATTGCAATCAGGATTTCCACCAAGCCGTCCGACGTGGAGGCTAGGTGGAAACGGCTTGAAGTCTACCAAAATTGAGCTCCACATATCCTGCAATTAGAATAGAATATAAGTTTCTTAGGCCCAACACTTATTTACTCTCTGCACATTTCCGATTAGTTTTAGGAAAACAAACTCATTGCCAAATCATCCACTTTATACCAATCCCTTCGAATCATCTATCTGTTGTTAACTGCAAGAAACCTAAACAATTGTGTAAGTCCCCTCGTAAGAACACAGCAATTCACATCAACCAACTGAGGGTATTCTAAGTATTCGGAACCTTGGAGTTGAACGTGCGAACTTTCCCGCAATCTTAGCGCACGGAATACTTTGATCAAGAGAGAACGGAATAGCTCCTCTGAAACCTATTTTGTTCTCACTGACAGGGCCACAAAAATCACATCAACAAGTATGCACTTGGTTTTCACTGGCACTTGGGGATGTGTTGAGTTTTCTTTCCAGTGTGATGAAAATGATTTTTAGTTGGGTGTCCATGCTTGGGATCCTCAACATGGGTTGATGGAACTTATTACTTGTGGAAAGAAGAAATTTTGGAGGGATAAGGATTAAAATTTCAGAATTAATGGTGTTGTTACCTTCCTTACCAGCCACTTGATGGTGCCATTTGTTCATCAACAAATGGATTGGAGAGAAATTTTGAGTATGGGTTGGAGTGATGAACGGTTGGTTGCTCCTAGGAGTGATCCTTGGCTAAGACAAGGGCAGATTTTGAGACACGAGTTTTCTAATTGGAGGCAGACCAACCACCTTACATGGGAAGTTACTCTTGTTCAGGAGAGTTGGTACATCACTTCTTGTCAAAGAGTTATGGAGTTTTCAGTTCGAGATTGCTCTAGTGTGTTTTCTTGCCACTTTTGAGGTGTTATCTTGCAACTCAATGCTCATCTCACATGCTCACACTTGAGAATTCCATTGGTGCCTTTGTTTTTCTTTATGTAGAGCGCTAAAATAAGATTGTACTTCGCTGATCCCAACTTTGAACAACAGTGATTATTTGTTTCTTCAAACCTATCCTATTCTCAAAGTTCAACTTATGGAGGTTTGTGAAGCAAAATTTGATAATTTCTTCACAATATTGGTTCAGGACAGCAAACTTCCACATGCTTTGGTTTATCATTTTGAGACTCTTGGAGTTGGAACTGTAAGATTTTTCCATAGTCTTCATGGTTGTATCAAAATAATTCAGAGGAGGCATAGTAGATTCATGTGGAGTTGTGAGGATGAGTTTGTTGAGCTCTTGCAAAGGATTGCTTTCCTCCTGGCAAGGAGATTTGGAGAAGTCACATACGCAGTGATGGCTCTGCATGACACCTTGAGGAGATATGCTGAGGAGTACAATGTTGAGTTAAGAAAACTTTCCTTTCTATTGCCCAGGATTGAGATAGACAATGGCATTGTTGATATAGACTTCTCAGAGTCGTTTGGGCAAGAGACTATTGCAAGGTGTTGATTTTAGTCCTTTTAGGGCTTTTAGCGTGAGTATCATAGATGGTAACATTTTGGGTTTACATGGGAGGACAGTGCAAATTTGTCACGATGGTTTCACTAATGTGATCAGAGTGGTGCAGCATCATCATGGTGGGTCCTTTCTGAGATAGACTTGGGACCTTGGGATCGTACTTGGTTTGGTATGGATCAGTTTAAATTTTTCTAGAGTTGTGGTGGCATTGCTTGAGGACAACCAATTTTGGGAAGTGCAGACTGTAATGTCCCCATTTTTAGCACTACACTTTCCAGTGATTGTTAACCTATTCCTGGATGCCCGTACGCTAGCCAGAGGCAGAATTAGGGTTTCCAGCTACTTGGAGGTTTCTTTTGAGGATTCAGGGGTTTTGTAGATTGGTTGCTGGTTTCTTTCTAGGTTTTCAAAAAGCTTAGGAGAGATGTGACATGCATTTAATGAAGGTGACATGCATTTCAATTAGGTGTTTGCATGCAGGTTTGGTTTCTGGATTCTTTTCGGGCTTTCAGAGAGCTTCACAATGGTATAACATGCATTTGCATCAGACAACCTTTTTCAGACTTACTATTTTTGGTAAGTTGCAACAACTGCCCGATTTGTGCTCAAAATGCATTTGAAATCACTTACTATTTTTAGTAGTATGCTATTTATAGTAAGTGCTATTCTTGCAATGCTATTTTTGGCAGGGGTTTTGTTGTGACCTTTTCACACATCACCCCATTCAAAATGGGGACCCCCTAAATTTTGCTTCATTCGGGTCTTTTGGATTTGGTTTTTCGGCTATCTCTCTTTGTTCTGTTTGTCTTTCCGGGGATGTGCCCTTCTTTGGGCTTATGTTGAAATTTTGGCTAAGTCTGTGAAATTAGGGTTTTCTTTCTTCAGGCTAATTTGAGGTCAAATTAAGTTGGCAAACTAAATATGGGCTTAGCACTACAATCAGGAGGCTTCAGGCAGGTTCCCAGTAAAGTTTCACTAAATTCTAACAACTTACTATTTTTAGTAAGTACTCAATTTGGGACCTTTTCCTTAGGAATTTTGAAATTCTAACTGTTTCACCATGTTTAGAGCCCTTTGAGCTACTTGCCTGCAAAATTTGAACAAATTCTGACAACTTTCTATTTTTAGCAGTCCTAGCTTTGGGAACAATTTTTAGGGTTTGCATGTCTGATTTTTCAATGCATGTCAGGATATTCTTTTTGGGTTTTTCGAGAGCTTCGTGATGATGTGACATGCAAGTCAAGTTAATGACTTACTATTTTTAGTAAGTACCCCGCATGCAGACTAGTTTTTTGGGTTTTTCTGGGTTTTTTGAGATCTCCCGGGCAGTATGACATGCAAACACATCTAGCAGTGGGTTGGCCACTTTTCAGGCACTTACTTTTTTTAGCGCTTCACTCTAGCAACCCGTGATCTTCGGCCACCAGCAGCAATACAGAACAGAAACAGAGTCAAACGGAGGTCAATTGAGGCACATGCAAGTCGAATTAGGGTTTCCAACTTTGGTGCCTAAAATGAGGGGTAAAACTCGAGACAAATGAAAAACTGATGTATCCCATTGTGATCAACATCCTTCGCTAAAAATAGAAAGTGAGGGCGAGCAGGCTGAAAAATTGGCTAAGTATTCGAGAGCCACCTCCAGAAGTCTCCTTAACACTTCAGATGAAAATTCTAAGGCATGCAAGAAAAATGGTAGTAGCCCCCTTGAGATGTGCCCAGGTTGAGAAGAGGAAGCTTGAAAAATTGTCTAAGTTGCAAAATGGCAGGCACCCCTAGAATGCGCCCATCTAGGAGGTGGCTTGAAAATTTTCTAAGGCACGAAACAGAAGCTCAACCCCTCTAATGCGCCCTCAAATGGAAGCAACACCTCTAGAATGCGCCCTTGGCAAAAAGGAGGCTTGAAAATTTTCTAAGGCATGGAAATGGAAGTAGAGGACCTCAAATGCGCCCTCAAGATGGAAGCACATGGTGCCATATGTGCCCAAGGGAAAGAATACCAAGTGGAAAAAGTCTCTAAGGCGTTGAAAATGGAAGGAGCCCCCCTCAAATGCGCCTAGCATGGAAGATGAGTTTAAAAAATTCTAAGGCATTAAAAATGGCAGGAGACCTACCTAAATGCGCCCAAGTTGTCAAGATGGTATAAAAAGTTTCTAAGTGAAGAAAATTGGAAGCATCACCTAGTAAATGCGCCCAACTTGAATAAGTTAATGAAAAAAAGATTCTAAGGCATAGGAAAAGGAAGCTAGGGGTCTCATATGCGCCCAAGGAAGAAAAGGTCATTGAGAATTTTTCAAGTCATGAAAATGTCAGGAGACCCTTCAATATGCGCCCATCATGGAGAAGATAAAATGAAAATTTTCCAAGTTAAGAAAAATGGAAGCAGACCCTTCAAAATGCGCCTAGAGAGATGAAGCAAGTTGGATAAATTTTCTAAGGCATGAAGTCAAAGTGGAAGTTTGACCCCCTAAATGTGCCATCTTGTGAAGGAGATTAGAAATTTTGCCAAGGCATTGAAATGTGAAGCGGACACCTCCAAATGCGCCCAAGGTTGGAAATGTTAAAATGAACATTAGTGGAAAAATATTTTCAAGGGTGAAAATATTAAATGACCCCCTTCATGTGCATCCATGGATAACAAAGTTGAAAAATATTTTCTAAGGGGAGAGATGTTTTTTTTCAAAGTCTGAGGAGGGCCTTGAATATTTTCTAAGGGGGAATAAAATTAAAAAAAAATTATGCCTTGCCTTGTGATTTTGAAATGAACACTGGGCTTATAACTGATAAAATTTTCTAGGGGAAATAAAATATTTCTATGGCGCCTGAAAGATGAATTGTGTTGAAATTGTTAATGGGGTGAAATTTTCAAAAATTTGAAATAATACTTGTTGCAAATTGCCAGAGGAGGGAAAATTTGAACTTCTGTAGAGTAGTGGAGTTAGAATTAAATGAGTTTGCTAAAATAGGCATTCTTCTAGAAGATGAAATATTCTCAGACTCAGTTATAAGAGCCATGAAAATTTTCATTTCTCCTCACCAGCTGCAAGTGCGAACTTGAGACTCTGAAGGTGAAGAAAGTTAAAGTTGGAGAGAAGTTGCTGAAGAGAGCAAGGAATTTCTAAGTGTTGAGAAGATATTAATTTTGCTGGAAAAGTGTTGAGGTTTGAAGTCAGAAATTTCAGTGCTGATGACATTTCTTTCTTGTAATTCACTCCATATACTGGTCATCATGAAGTTAATTTATTTCCTAAGTTAAATCTCTAACGAATATTTTGTATTCTTGCAGGATGGCTGAAGAAGGAAGAAGAGATGCTGCAGGCAAGGCTGCAAATGTTGAAACAAGCAAGGCTAATGCATCCAGGCAGGCAGTAATAAAGAAACTCAACAAGCCATTTCTTCCTGAATCGAAGTTTACTTCAAAGCTAGGAGGGTTGATTGATACCAACCTTGGCTCATTCAATCTAGGGCACTCAAAAGTCGAATGCATGGGATAGGTGACTATCCTCCATCGGTCACAACACATAATATTGTGAAGAGTGGAATTTATGCAGCTGTTGGTTTTCCACCAGCCATTCAGTGTCTGGAATTAATCATGGAGTGCGCCAATTGTTATAGGCCAGAGCGAAGAACGATTGTTTCTCCTGATGGCAAGTTATTTTCCAACCTCACGCCTGATGCCATTGGAGAGGCATTTGGACTTCCCACTTCTGATAGGATGGTGTACAAAACAAAGGAAAGAGTTGAAAAGATGTATGCCTCCTCGTTTGAGAGATGCGCTGAGATGATTAATTCAGTTTGGATGCAAAAGCCTAGGCCTACTCGCACCAAATTGCCTAAGCAGATTATATCGGATGATGTGAAGCAAGAGTACTGCGACTTGATAATGATGCTCAACCGGGTAAATAGAAGCTCTCAAGCATATATTTTTGAACCATGGATGTTTTATTACATTGGAGTTATAATGGAGGGGAAGGAATGTGTTGATTGGGCAAGGATGATAAGCGACAATTTAGATGAGCAATTTAGGCACCTGAGAAGAACGAAGACATTTTACATGAGTTCATATGTTATATATATGTTGGCTTGGATGACCAAGTATAGAGGAATAACTTACAAGGAGCAAGTTGGATGTGGGCCTGAGTAGTTTAAAATCTATGAGGCTTTCCCATAGTTGCACTTGAGCAACACCTCTCACTACAAAAGGGTGAATGACGCCTTCAGGATGCATATAACAAGGATTCTTCAGCGGAGAACTCAACAAAGAATTTCAAAAGAGGCCTAGGAATTGAAGAGTACGGATATTGGTTTATCCAATTTCCGAAGTTCACCTATATTAGGCTATAGGGGTTCACATCATATCCATACAGACTACCAAGATATCCCACTGACAGAATGGTAATGCTAGAATTGTCCAGGCAGCTCATTGCCTATGACAAAATTCAGAAGAAGAAAAAGAAAGGAGGATTAGACTTCCCAATTACCATGGGAAATTCCAATGAAGTTTGCCCCTCATTACAGGCAGCCAAAGAAGCTGAAGATGAGTTGCAGTTCTTCCACCTCACATACCACATCGGCAGGCAGGACTTCGATCCTTACAATAACATCAGAATGGTGCAGAATGTGGAGTACAGGCACAAGGCTCATATTGAAGATCTTTGGGCTAATGCGGAGGATGATGCTGAAGTAAGGAGGAGAATGTTTACTAGGCTACCTCTAAAAATGATCAGAGAATGCGAGATTGTTCCGGTTCCAGACCAAGTAAATGAGGACATGAATATAATACAGCCAGATTATGATTCAGTGAGGAACACACTAGTCCCATTAGGAAAGGAGATGAGTTGTTCTTTCACCTCACATACTAGGACCGATCCTTACAATAACATCGAATGGTGCGAATGTGGAACGCTCATATTGAAGATGGGCTAATGCGGAGGATGATGTGAAGGAGGAGAATGTTTACTGCTACCTCTAAAAATGATCAGAGAATGCGAGATTGTTCGGTTCTAGACCAAGTAAATGAGGACATGAATATAATACAGCCAGATTATGATTCGTGAGGAACACACTAGTCCCATTATAGGCGCCAAAGAAGCGAAGATAAGTTGCAGTTCTTTCCACCTCACATACCACATCGGCAGGCAGGACTTCGATCCTTACAATAACATCAGAATGGTGCAGAATGTGGAGTACAGGCACAAGGCTCATATTGAAGATCTTTGGGCTAATGCGGAGGATGATGCTGAAGTAAGGAGGAGAATGTTTACTAGGCTACCTCTAAAAATGATCAGAGAATGCGAGATTGTTCCGGTTCCAGACCAAGTAAATGAGGACATGAATATAATACAGCCAGATTATGATTCAGTGAGGAACACACTAGTCCCACTACTTGATTGGTTGGAGCCGGAGATTACAGATTTGGATACATTATGCATACCAGTGTTGACGTTTACAAGAAATTGGGTGGAGAGGCATGTGAACAGACTCAAAAGTAAATCAGTTGCTCTCACTTACAATTTCATGGGTGATCAAAGGCCTCCAACAATTAGAAAAAGAAAGTAGGTCACCCAAGCATCGAAACCACGACGAGAGGAACAGGTTCAGCGAGAGCCTCAGAGAGTTGAGGAAGCATCATGCACACCATCTCGGGCTCTCTCTCCAAGTGTACAGGAGGTCTCATTGTTGCAAACCACAGAAATAAATTGAATGAAGAGCAAGAATTGCAGGAAGTAAATCAGCCACCCCATAGAGAGTCAATTGGTCAAAGTGTCAATGTGCCTGGAAGAGAAAACCAGCAGGAAGAAGAAGAGGAAACATCCACAGATACCCGCTTCCAGTAGGAGCTTGAGGCAACTTTAGAGGATGAGACTACTGCAGGGCAGGAGGCTCAAGTTTCAAGAGAAGATACCCAGCAGATAGAGGTTGATGAGCCTCATCAGAATGTTAATAGAGAAGAAGTGCGTGAAGAAGAAGCAAGAGAGTAGTAGCCTCTTATTGTTTGTGATCCACAACAGGCAATGCCAGATTGGCTGAGGGAAATGAGAAGGGACCCTATTGAGGAGATTGACCCGACAATTGAGATGGAAGAACTCCTCAGTAGAATCAGTGCACCGCCGCAGATAAAGGTCAAAAAATTCTCAAAGATTTCTACGGATGAGGATGGTTCTCGCACACTGCATGTAGTTGTTCCCAGGATTGAGTGTGATCGAGATGATGTTCCAAAAAATTATGTGATCACCACTATGGAGTTAGGCCCATCCCACTGGAGCTCAGATAATTGAGGAGTGTGACAACTCCTATCAGGCACTCAAGGACAAGTTGCTCTGAACCGAAGGAAAGTACAAATGATTGAAGAGGGAGCATAGGACATTGGTTGGTTACGTGCAACACTTCGCTCATCCGTGTGGACAGGAGAACCCAACTGTTGACCTTCTAGCAGAACTCCCAAGAGAATCAGTTAATGGCCTGGAGGATTTGAGGAAGATGGCTCAAGAGGTAGATATATGGGTTGGCAATGTTCGCATTGAGACAGAGAAATTCATGGAGGATCTCGTTCATTCTTATCAACAGGTCTAGCATTTTGGCACGCATGGACACCGTTGATTAGGCCCGGGGCGAGACACATATCTATCAAACTAAGACCATTATTCGTTTGGAGGCTTTGATGCACATGCCCTTGCAGACAATGGTGGAGGGAGGCGTGATACAGGAGGGTGACAGGTATGACTTCACCAGTTGGTATTCTTCAATGGTCACAGGCCGAGCTTTCTTCGATGCAGCCAAGGCAGATTCAGCTAGAGTCAAAAAGGCTATGGGAAATATCATGGAAGGAGTCCTGAACACACTCGAGTCTATATTTGCTAGAAGATTGACTCCTGAGGAGATGACTGCAGATGGCCTAAAGAACATAATGGGACCTTTCTTTTCAGAGGTAAGGGCATTTGTTCAGGATGATTTTGAAAATGTTTCAACCTTCTCCAGCATTATTCAGAGCACTCAGGATGCCTTGGTCGCTTGGAGGAAATCTTGTACTTGGCATGGGCAGACAGTCATGGTGCTTGAATTTCAGCTCAACCATATTCCACCTATTTCAGTTCAGGAGGTTGAGGCGGTGTTAGCCAGATTCATCGAGTTCGTGGTCAAAGAGAAGGAGAATGGAAACACCTGGTTGGATGATGACCTTCTAGAGGATGATGGTGGGCATTAATTTCTCATTATGATTTTGGGAGAGAGTGGAGAATCTTTTGCTCATTTATTACCCCACTTCTCTTTGTGGCAGTTTTTAGGGAAGAATCTTGATCAGGGCATATGTGGCTCAATCTAAGCCCTTCATTGTAATTGAATCTGATCCATCCATTGGATTTGGCCATCTATAAAAGGGGCATCCCCTCTCATTTGTAGATCATTAGACATAGAGAGACAGCTAGGAGATAGAGCATAGAGAAATAGAGAGAATAGATTGATAGCATAGCTTAGAGTGAAGAGGAAGGAAAGTTTTCAAATTGAATGCTTTGTAAGAAGTTGTTGTGAACACCCCTATAATAAAAAGAGTTATCATTGCTTGTGGTTTCATCTTTTGTTGTGGGTAGCTAGCAAGATTTCTGCTTCCTTCCAATTTGCTTAGAATCTTAAAGTAGAGCTTAGAGTGGAATAGATTTTATTTCATGCAAGTAGATGGTAGTTGTGGAATGTGGTGTTTAATTTGAGCAAGCTTCATTAATCCATACCACTAGTGGTCTCATTGATAGTGAGTTCACCTTGCGTGGTCAACTGGAATATTGTGTACCTAACTTCAATTACAGTTTATATGCTGGTATGCGTCATTGTGATGGTATCTTCATGTTGAATCGCGATCTGAATATCTCTAGCTACTCCTTTGAAGATTGCACCAGTTCTGTGGAAGTTGTCCAAGGTGAGGCGAAGCAAAGCTTGGTTGAAGTTTGCAAGAGTTGACCTCCACGTCTCGCATTTAGAGTAGATCATAGCATTTCTAATCTGTTGGTTGGAAATTTTGTATTCTTTGTGAAAATATACAAAATGGTGATTTCAACCACAGCACATGAGATTAAACTCTCCTAATTAAGGGAAGGATCCCCCTTTTAACTAAATAAAACTAAATGGATAGGACAGCAATCGTTCCTCTTATTTCAGGAAAAATTATATTCTCTTATCTTTAAAGAAAAGAAACAGTATATGTTGATAAAACTTAATACGGTAGCTATGCAGTGGAATAAAGAAAGAGGAGATAAAGTTTCCTGAAAGCGCAAAGACTTCCGTTATTTCCTCCGGGACCGGAAAACAATTCAATAAGCACAAAGTCTTGAAGAATGAAATCCTATCAACCCTTTTCAGAACGATTACTTTATGAAAATATACAACATAAAACAGCGCAAAGTCTGTAACTATGAAGTATCTATTAACTATTCTAGATGAGAATTAATACTAGCACAAAGACTTGTAATTGTTCTCAATTTCTAATACTAACTATGAATTCAATCTTCACATTTACAGCACAAAGACTGCAGATATTTGAATCGAATCTCTTTTCAGCAATATTCAACAATTCTCAAGTAGTCACAAAATAATGCTCCAAAATGACATAAGAACATGAAGGATGCAAAACGAGAATTCAGCTCAAAGTCTGAAATTCCAGCTTCTTGATATTACTTGAAAATTTACAATATTCAACTATAAAGCTCAAAGACTTTATGAGTACAAAATTCTGCAGAGTTTTCTTGCTTGCTAAAAAGATATCTATTACAATAGACCCCTCAAGTATTTATAGGAGGGAGGTCTGGAGAAAAAGGTGGGAGGATTTCAACAAACTTGAGAAAATCTCTCAACCGATAACTAACTGCAATTGACTTATTCAAAATTACAATCCAAATTGTGATTTGTTTTGTAAGATTTTACATGTAATTACTTTTTTCAAAATTGCAAGGAAAGAACACTTGCAATTGCAAAATTTGTTTTTACATATATTTTGTCGAAAGTAAAATAAATAAAACAACCTAAAATTTTAATTTGCTTCATTCCTATCTTTGAAAGATAAGAATTTGCTGATGATGGTCTGCAATTCATTCGGATCTGGACCCAATGTGTTCTTGGCTACTGCAACTGTCTTCAAGATTACATCAAAGTATCTGATTGCTGCCAGTCTATGCTCTTCATAAGTAGTTTGCATTTTCTCAAGGATTGTCTGATGATTAACAAGTTTATGAATTGAATCCATAGAAAACTGCTCTGATTCCATTTGTTGACGAAGATTGGCTGCCATTTCTGTAGTAACTAAATCAGCTGCAAGTAATTCATCTTCTTGATTCAAAACTGTACAAGAGATCTTCTCAAAACTTGAAAGAATATCCTGCTGAACTTCATCATTCATTTCTAAAGTGGCTTGGATATCTTTGATAAGATCTTGAATGACCAATGACTTGTTTGTCATAAGTTCTTCAAATTCTATGTACTTCTCTCTGTTTGGCAAGATCGAGTTGCTGCATAGAATTTGTAACTTGACTTGATCTATCTCATGCCAGATTTTTAAATCTTTTTCAAGCGATTCCAAACTTTGCTTGAAGGCTTCCAAAGTCTGATTTAGCTTTATTTTGGCTATTTTGACATTTTTGAGAACTTGCAAGGTCTTCTCAATCATTGGAATGCTTTGATCAATCAGCTGAGTTATCCATGAATCAACTGCTTTGGCCTTTTGTGCAATTCTTTCTAATTGCCTAACTGATTCATTAGGAGGAGCTGTAGATAGAGAATCAACTGCTTCTGATGATCCTGTAATCCTTTGAATAACTGAAACCAGCTGAGCATTGTCTTCTTTGAGCTTTTCCTTTTTAGCTAGAAGTTCATTATAGCTTTGTGTCAAAATCGTCACTGAACTCTGAGCATCTTGCATCATATTGGCATGAGTCTGCTTGCCCAATTCTACCCTTGTGAACCTGTAATCAGACACTTGCATCTCTTCATGTGGTTTATCAACAAGAGGCTCTGCAATCTCAGCATATTTCATTCTATTGCTGTCAACAAACACTTGTGAGACTGTTTTTGCTTTCTTTGCAACCATTGTTTCGATTTCTTCAATTTTTGGAAATCAAAAATATCAGGAGACACTGCTTGTTTCTTTCTTTTTGGAGCAATTGAATTCAACCATGGAGGAAGATCCAAGGTTGTCACATCTGAAATAGCAACTGCAGTCTCATTTTGTGTTACAACAGAAATTCTAGGAGGTGCCTCGGTTTGTACAGCAACTATGTTTTGCTCAGAAGACAAATTACAACTAGGATTGGCCATGAAACAATCAAAGCTTGTTACAGATGTATCAATCTCTGGAAGAGTTATTTCTGACATGACTGGAAAGATTGGATTTACATCAAAGATACTCTCCAAGTTATTGGGCAAGCTTCTTACGGGAGTATTCACTATTGATGAAGATTGATGACTAGTCTCTTGAGGTGGAATAGAAGGAACAAATACCGTGGAGAAGGAATCAACATCACTGTCGATAGGGGACATAGGAGATATAGCTGATTCTGGTATTGGAGCTTCAATGTGAGGAGTTATCTCACTTAGAATGGTAGAGGTTTCAAGAACCTCGTCTTCTTCTTGCTGATCCAAAACTTGAATCTGCATTTCATTGACTTCTTTTCCCTTTAGTGTTTCCCTTTCCAACGGTTGTTCTGCAGCTCGGCTTACCTTCAACTTAATTCTGGTACCTGAAGAAGAAGCTCCTTCTTTTGACTGCTCTCTAATTTCTGACTTCAAACCTTTAGGACCAGCTGGATCATCTTCAGCCCTAACTTTGATTTTGATAGTTTTAACACCTATGCTTTTGAGCCAAGAGTTGGTGTTCGCCAAGACTGATTGAAACCTATCAAAGATTGAGACAGATTCCTTTTGAGACCATTGGATTGCAGGAATAGGGGCATTTGCAACTCCTTGTTCTTCGTATTCAGGATCTAAAATCTGCCTATCATCAATTACTCCCTCTGGAATTAAGGTCAGATTTAGATCGATAATTTGCTCCAATGTAAGCCTGCAATAATCCATTCTGTATAAATCTTTTTCTGTCTGGAGGTCTGCCCAAATGTCTTCAATACGGTGCACATGAGTGAAGGCTCTTTTAATTTTGTCTTTCACCCTTCTATAATCAAAATCCACTCTTGCCTGGAATCTCTTCAATGTTATCTCCTGAAGTTCAGTCTCCATTGCTTTGGCTCTTGAAGAAGTTGTCAAAGAATACCTCCCAATTATCAATGGATTATGTGATGAAATACTGACTCCAGTCTTGTGTTGTGTAGCTTGACGTGAATGAACTGTCATCAATTGTCTTCCCAGCTCCATCAGAATAATCTTATCAGTCGGATACCTCGGAAGCATATAAGGTTGATCTTCAAAGCAACCGACTCTCATATAAGTGAAGGTAGGGAATTGAAGAAACAAGCAGCCATACTCATTTACTTTATTCCAAGCCGCCTCAGATACCCTGTTGTTTGCTAATGCTTTATCAAATAAACACATAAAGTAACCAAAGAAAGCATCTTGAACCCTTCTATAATGCGCTCGACTTGGAATAAAAGTCAGCTGATCATAATACTCCCATACAGGCACCAATGATCTGTCACCTTTAGGAGATAGGCCTGGAAAATGCCTCAACGAAGCTGCTATATAAACCAAATATGAGTTCATATAGAAGGTAAGAGTGGTAGGGACTTGTGCAAGCTGTTCACACAAACTGTCACTGATTATTTCTCCCCAGAATATTGGATGCTGTGCTTTTCTAATAACCACCATGAACTTATACATCCAGTTTTCAAACACATTAGAAACCTTCAACCCTGCTATTCTGCTCAGAAGAGTGATCATATCATTAATTTCCTCTTTAAAATCAGACCGATACAACTTAGGTATCCGGGTCACACAAGGTCGTGATTTGAGAAGCCACTTAGAATTGATATGTCTAATACAATCACTCTTTTTCTGCTCGAAATGTCTATGAGCACTCTTCAACGAGATCTCTGAATATGTAGTAGCATCAGGAACTCTGAAAACTCTGTTGATTGTTTCAGCATCAAGCCTGATAACCACGTTGCCATCATCGTCTTTGATAGTTCTGGATCCTCTATCAAAGTGTGTTGCACACGCAAGGACGAATTCAGGTTCAAGGGCAGCAACAAGAAAAGAAGACACCAGATGAATATGACTCCTCAGCAATTTCTGCATGTCAGAAGAAGTAGATTTCTCAGCTCTCCCAAGAAACTCAGACATATCAATATGCCCAATTTCTGTGTCCTTGATCTCATCGATATTCGAAACAACGTGAGACGGAGAAATCCCATTCTGATACTTATCAAACTTATATTTCATCCTTTTGCTTGCTGGAGAAGTTGGTTCGTCTGTCATTGAACAGGAATCTGCAAGACTGCGGTGAAAACCCCATAAGGTCAGAACATCATCAGCATCAACGTGAGTGGACATGGTGAAACTCAAACCCTAAGACAACGAAATGATCCTTGGAAGAATGATGGAAAGCGGATGAAGACGAATTCGGAACTTGATGGAATGATGACAGTCAAAAACAGCATCTTGTCTTTTTGAAACAGCAAGACAAAGAGATTTTTGGCTTGAATTTTGAAGTTATATCAAAAAGTTCGACTTTTGCACCTTTTAAAAGCATTTCGGGTTTTTCTATGCCTATAGCAATTTTTATAAAGGCAGTCGGAATTTTTTGGAAGTTTAACAATTTTTCAATTTTGCAATTTCAAAAATTGTAATTTCAACTGCAAATCCCGAAATTGCATTTTGGTTTTCAAAACCCGAACTATGACACAAAGTGAGTTATTTTCTGGAAAATGACAATGGAGGATTGGAAGCGGAATGGGTAAAAATGAAAGAAACAAATATGGTATATGAAAGTTTTATTGCTGAAAAGTGAGATGATGAAGATGAAATGAAGTAAAAGTTTTGTTGCTGGAATGGCGAAATGAAAAACGCGTTTTCATTATAAGGCATTTGGAAAATGAAAAATGCATTCAAAATGAGGTTTGAGAATGGAGATATGAAAGGATATGGAAGGCAAATTTTTCGATGGGATGAAGGAAAGTAGAGGACGCGTGAGGTATGATAAACTGAAAATGAATAAAAGCGAAAGGCATATGAAGACGCGTTTTCATAGGGGCGGACAGAAAATAAATAAAAACATATTTTATAACAACACAAAATGACAAAGAAAACGCCTTTTGTAAAATACAGAAGCAAATACTAACAAAAATACGTATAAACGAGTATGGATGAGGCGATGACTATGTAAAAAGATGTATAAAAGTTGAAGAAAAACGAGTTTACATTTAAAGACTTTAAAATCAAAAACGAAATGCGTAAATGTGAATGACTTCTAATATAAAGTAATAAATAACAGAAAAACGTGGAAAAGAGATCAAGAAACGCATAACATACCTGAAGCGAGTTTGCAAGTAAAAATAATGGTGAAGATACCCTAGGGCGCGTTGAGCAATGACAGAAAACTGACTATTTACAGAAGAAAATCCGAACTTTAAGCATTGAGCTCGATTAAATCTCCTTGAATCAGGGAAGTAAAAGCAAACAAGGATTCAAATAGCTTGAAACAGAAAGGCGTCAGACTTTCTGAAGCTTTTGACAATGTAAAATGTCAATAGAAACATAAAATCGGGTTTCTTAGACTTCAATGCAATTTCATTTTAACAAATTCGCACCTTTTGGATGCAATTGCATTGAATCGGGCTTTTTGAACTCCAACGCAATCTAACTTAAAGCAAATCGGACTTTTTGAATGACTTAGCAATTTTCATTTTGTCAAAAATGAAGACTTTAACAAATTCGGGTTTTTAAGATGACTTAAACAATTTCGGGATTTTAAGAAATTTTAGCAATTTTGCCTTTGAGTCTAAATTTCCCTATTTGCTGAGTTGCTCCAAAAACCCGAATTTGGTCAAAAAGACACTAAAAATGACTCAGAAATTGACGAAAATGGAAATGAAAGAGGGAAAAAGAGTAGCCCAAAGGTTAATAAACCTAAAACCGAGATTTGTCACTCTTTGCACCTCGTAATGCGTGCCTTAGAGAAGAAAAGTCTCAAATTTTATGAAAATTTTGATTGGTTATCCAAATTTTTAAAACGAGTAAAATTCAGGATAACAAATCCCTACATCCATTCAATTCAGTATTTTTTGGGTTAGTTTAGGAACTCAAGCTTCAACGATAAATCTTTCGAATCATGAAAACCTCTTTTCTCTTTGATCTCTGATTGAACAATTACGTAAGTCCCCCTTGAGATACCAACAAATCACATCAAGCCAACTGAGACTACGTCCACTGCATGAAGGAACCTTGGAGTTGAATGCATGATCTTTCTTGCAATCTTAGCATGCAGGAGATTTTGATCAAGAGAGGATAGAGTAACCGTTGGTAACTTTATTCTGTGTTAGTGCGGTTATAAAACACCCGTCAATAGGTTCAGTAGTTGCGTACAGTGGCTATATCGGACAGGTCAGTTTGAGCAGTTTGGTTTCTAGCACTTTTGGAGCTCATTTTGGAAAATTCAATATTTTGGTGGAGTTTATATTTTAAGTGAATATTTGGCTAAGGCATGGTGGATGACTTTGGGAAATATTTAAGTTATATTATAATGCATTTCACTTATTTACTTGGACACCTAGCTTGGAGAAATTATTTGCAAGTTATAATGTTATTTCACTTAAATGTTTGGACGCTTACTTTATGAGGTATTTTGCATTTTTATAAAGTATTATCTCCTCATGTTTGGATGCCAAGTCAAGGAGGCAAATGAGATTTGAATGAAACTCAAATGCAGATTGATTAAGATGAATTTGAAATGTCATGTTTGGGCGCCCTATTTGGAGGGAAAAAATAAGTTTGAATTCCTGGGTGGAGAAAGTTATAAATAAGAGGCCTTGTTCTCTCATTTCATTATCCATTGCTTATTATAATGAAATGCTGTTGAAATTATTTCAGAACCCTTGCTTCGAGGAACGCATATCTCCTAGCTTATATCAGTTTTGTACTTGAGAGATAGTACCTAGCTGGTTTGAGACTGCTTCTTCATTCAAAGGATGCAGACATAGCTCATTTGGAGATGGATTCATACGACATCTAATTTTTGTTGGGTAACTTGTTATTTTCAGTATTTGATCATTTTGGTGAGCTTTTATCAGTTTTTCATGTTGCTGGTTTGGTGCTTGGCTGAAGCACGTTTTGACTCATCTTTCTGAAGGATTTTTTAATGGTTCTAGGTATTGGCCCATTGTTTAAGTCTACCTTGGGCCCCTTCTTGCTAAGTTACAGATTTTATTGTGAAGAGTTGAATTGATTCTTGCTGGTCGCCCTCTTCAAGGAGGCTGCACTTTGCCTGTCCTTGCATTGGGAAGTGTGCATTAAATATTAGGGGTTGCTTGTTGTTTGTGGGCTTGAAATTGGTTTCCCATTTCCTTGGAGATGTTTGCATTTGATTTCATGAAATTCAGAGTATTGACCGAGTTATGAGCATTTTGGTGTGGTTTGAGCTTCCTGGTCTGAGATTTTTGAAAGCTGCAATTGCATATCAGATTGGTAAAAGTTTAGTTTTTGGCTTGTTTTCCTTAGTAGAATAGCTTGCTATGTTTGGAGATCATCTGCTTTCAATTTGGAGCTTATTGGACATCTAATTCTCATTAAAATTTACAGATTTCATCATATTGTAAGGCTGTTATCAGTAGTATTGATTTAGTCATTTTATTTCTCTAATTTACCTTTTGTAATTCCCACTTTTAGTGGAAGAGACAGACCTCTCCATCTTTACTTTCAGCTTTTCACTTTGTTGTACTTCCCACTGAAAAGTGGAAGGGGTTCTCTAGCAGCCTAAACATTTACTTTTCTTGTAATAACACTCCCGCTGAATTAGTGGTCGAGTATGCATTTTCATATCATGCTGATCGGCTGAGCCGTCAATTACACTCCCGCTAAATAAGTGGTCGAGTTTGCATCTGCATTACATTCTGATCAGCTGAGCCGTCTCTCATTTGTACTTTTAGTTTGGATTTCACCTAATGATCCCCTTTCTACCGTATGCTCTCACCTTGCCCTCATTGGGATCTAGGTGATCAGAATGTGAAGGGTTACTTTCAGCTAGTTTATTTTGATTATCTAACGTTAACGGGTGAAGTTGTTTGTGAAAAAGTTGAAAAAAATTATAAGGGTGATATTTCAGATCCGCACTGTCAATCATTTCATTCAGAAGTTATTCATTGATCGAGCGGTGATGAAAAGAATCTCTCGGTGAGGTATTCCCTCCCCCTATATAGTCGGGGTATAGTCAGTCGTCTATAGTTGTCTCTTCTCTTCCAATACAGTAGGTATTGAACTACTATCTATAGTTGAGTCATCTATAGTATTCTCTAATTAGGGCTTGACTGAAGAATGTGCAATGGGTGTTGGCTCGACTTGACTAAGGAATAACTATAGTCCTAGCCCCCTCGACCTCTTCCCACTCCTTTACCTAAGGGTACTGGGTTTTCTGAATGAGTTTCCTATTGGTCGAGCACCTAGCCCTAAACTATCATTTTCTCTAGTGAATCATAATCGATTGATCGCCTATCTTTATCTATCCTCCTTAGCAACGGGGCGGGAGAAGTGACAACTACTACTTTAACCTCCCACCCTAGAATTTGGGTGGCTGGGAAACTATAGTTCTGGAAGATAAGGGAGTCAATATGAAAGGCTCGTCCCCTATATATTTGGAGAGTGCCCTTTGTCCCTATCCGAGATAGAGAAATCCTTTCAGTCGTCCCCCGAGATAGAGAAATCCATCCGATAGTCTAGTCTATGGATCAAGCACCCCTACCCCTAAACCTATACCCGATGTCTGGGGGATAGATGGGTAGGTGGAGGGGAGATGGGTGCAGCAGTTTTGGTGTGACCAGTTTCTAATAGCTCGATCGATCTCTCTCTCTAGTCTGTTGGCATTTCAATTTGCACCTCTGGAGTGCGTATTGGAAATAGACAACTATGCACAGATGAACTGCTCTTCAAATTAGGAGGGGAAGCTCCCTCTTTTACTATTTTTGCATAAAAAGTAAAGTAAACCAAATTTCCTATCTTTTTACTCAGCGGCAAAGCACAAGGTTATAAAACACAATGCGTTGCAGCTAAGGTTTTCTCTGGTTATGCAGATCTCAACTACAACTAGGCTAAAAACTATAACTATCCTATCTCCTCAAGTAATTCAGGGCAAAGAGGATTTAGGAGCAATTGAGATGTGTAATGTCCCTTCTCAAGCATGATCTTTCCAGTGACCGTTGGCCTATTCCGGAGACCCGTAGGCTAGTCGGAAGGTAAAATTAGGGTTCCTATTTTGAAGGATGTTCTGGCTCAGAGTTGGTTGTTTCAATAGCGGATTCTTTCTGGGTTTTCAGAGAGCTTCGCAATGGTATATTCTTCTTGGCATTCTGAGCATCTTCAGGAATTTACTATTTTTAGTAAATTCTATTTCGGGCAGTGAACCTGTTGGTCTTGACACAGTTGACCTTCCTCTTCAGTTGACTCAATTGGCTTATTCAGTTCTAGCTTCGGAATGCAGTTTCGGAGAAATAAGCTCATTCTATTTAATAACATTATATTTTAATGTTATTTATCACCTTGGCCTAGTCTATTAACTTAATGTTGTTTTAAAAGGTGGACTTGAAGGGTGGCGCCATCATTAAGTTAATATTGAATTTATTAAAGATGATTTAAAAGCCTTAAGTGGGACGCCATTTCCAAGGTTATAATTTATTAATTAAAAAGTCAAAATTACAGCTTGAAGAAAAGGACGCCATTTGCTCAAGGATTAGGGTTTGAATCTTAAAAGGAGATTAGGGTTTCGAGAAAGGGCAACGGAAGATTATAAAAGGAAGCCTTGGGTTCTCATTTGGGCATCTTTGGTCTATGCTATTGTTATGCTGCCGAAATGGTTGCGGGATTTCTTCGAGGAATGAATGCCTCCTAGTCTGGGCTCGACTTCATGCTTGAGAGATAGCATCTAGTGGAGAATTTAGTATGCTTATGAGTGATTCTCTAGTGAGGTTTGCATTGTTGTTGAGTTGATACTTTGTAGTTGGATTTGCTTATATAGCGTTGTTGCTTGCATATTAGAAGTTCTGGTTTTTGCATTATTTGCTACAGCAGATTCATATTTTCATTCATATGTCAAAAAATACACAAAATATCCTTCTGGGCATTGTTCATATCTCTCTGTCTGGGTAGGGTGAACCTTTGTCTCAAGTTTCAGATTTTATAGATCAGCATTTAATTTTTAAAACAAAATCGCCCTTCTAGCTGGCCGTACCATCTGTACTTGCTTGGTTTTTCGTGCATAAATAATCTAAGGTCTTCTGTTGGGGTTTCAGTGTGCTAATTGGGTCGCCATCATTATATGGTCATTTTGCATCTTATTCTGTGAGATTTGAGTGAGTTTTGAGAGTGTTGTGAGTAAATTGGTGAGTTACAGGGCTGCTGTTCGTGCATGTGAAGATCCGGACTGTCAAAATTAGATTATCAGGTTGGCCGTAATATTGCAGTTTCTGAGTTGATCTTCCTTATTCATTGACATAATCCTTTTAATATTGTTGCAGTTCTATTACTCTTGATTGTAATTGATAGCAAGGCATTGTCTAACATTTGTAAGCTGGCAGTAGTACTGACAGCAGTTATAATCTTGCTTATCAAATTGTAATGTTCATCTTACAGTCTTCATTTGCTATTACATTTAATTTACCTCCGCCCTATGGTAGCTACTCTCCCATTCTGGGTTAGCAAGCACATTCTGGGTGTTGAGTGTTTCAGCTTTCAGCATTTATCTTTCAAGCATTGTTATTGTAATCACTCCGTCATATGGTGCCCCTCACTCCATATTGGATTGGGTAGCACATACTTGACGTCGAGTTCCCTTCAGCATTTAGATTAGAAGACCCTCTGACCATATGCTCGCCATCATCGGCGCCATTCTAATCACTCCATCATATGGTCGCCCCTCACTCCGTATTGGATTGGGTAGCACATACTTGACGTCGAGTTCCCTTCAGCATTTTGATTAGAAGACCCTCTGACCATATGCTCGCCATCATCGGCGCCATTCTTGGTTAGAGTTACAACATAAGCAGTTTGTTTTAGATCCTCTAACCAATGCT
>VDFB02273688.1:0-23243 GCA_007258455.2 Sequoia sempervirens | reverse complement strand
AATTGGCTCTAACTGGGGAAAAATACTATAAAGGATGCTAAAGAACCCAGAACATAAGATTTATGACTGTCCATGGGTAATGGAGTCACTAGTTGTGAAGTATAAGAAAACACATGATGAACAAAAAATTAAAAGAATGAATCAAACCAAAAGAGAACAAACCCAAAACACGTAACCTACTATTTACAGAGGGTGGAACATACACGCTCCTATTCCCTGAATAGCACCTCCTACTAATCTCTCTTCCACTCTATTATGTAGTCCTAACCTACTATTTATAGAGGAATCAACATACACGCTCCTATTCCCTGAATAGCGCCTCCTACTCAACTCTCTTCCAATCTATTGTGTAGTCCTCTCTACTTTCATTGGCATGGATTGTTCAATGTTTTTCCTTTTATCCCCTGCTCATGAGGTGTGACCTCACTTCTTCGCCACACCTCTAATCCGTGTAGCCCCCAAAAACTATTAATTCAAATTTTAATGATACCCCCTTATGCGCCATCTCATTTCTCCTTTTGTGGTGTGACTTCTTCCTCTTTCCAGGCACGTTCCTTCCCCTTTCTACCTTCAACGTAGCCCTCCTTACTGTCTGAATCAACCTTTTTACCCCATCCTTCTTATTGCAATTTTAATTTCTTTTGCTCATGAAATCATGAATTATTCAAAAATCTTTCAGGATATGTTTATGTACTATTTTGGGGTCGATGCTTCTACCAACATCAGTCAGCCAATTAAAAGAAACTTTTAAAATCTTTAATGTTCTTCAAACACTATATCTAGAGACTCTAAAGATATATGATTACATATGGTGTAATTTCAAAAATCACCTACTTTTCTATTTCTCGATATTGTTTATGGTATTACATGTCACCATCTGACAAATTTCAAGGTTACTATTAAGTTGTTATAATATCAACACTGTTCTAAAATGTAGCAAACACAACAAATAAAAACAAGACTATTCTTAAATATTTAGGCAAGAACTTCGCTGCTCTGCAACTCTTGTTTTTAAATATTGTTTTAACAATCAGTAATCACATCTTGATATGTAATAGGTAAGTCTAAAAGGTTTGAAGATCAATTAGTGATTTTTTATTTTTTTATTATTTATATAGATCAAGATACGAGCTGTTGGGCAAGGTCGTGGGGATACCCCTCTCGATAACAAAAAAAATTAATGGTTTTTATTTTATTTCTCTTGTATATATTTATGTAATATATGATGATAGATTTTTAGCCTTTTATTCTTATGTAAGAGTTAATGTGTATTTTATGCTTAAAAATAAGCAACTAGAGTGTTGTTGTGTAAATTTTTAATTATGGAAATAGGCTAGTTTGGAATCTTTCCCTATTTTCATGGAGTATCTACTACTTAGAAATTAAAAATAGGTTATGGAAAAAAGAGGGGGCTAGAAATAAGCATCAACTACATATTGAGAAAAATGTCAAATGGCTCCACAAATTTCTTTGCCTCATTTTTTACATTTGCGTCCAATTTTTCTCTCCAATTTTTACTTACACAAATTATTATTAATAGTATTCATTTCATTATCTTTTGTGCTCAAATTTTTGTTTTCCTTTCAAATAATTTCCACAACAATTTACTATTGATGATATTATTTTCATTATGGGTGCTACCCAAACTATGGATACAATTTACATATTCCATACAAACTATTTAGAGGTATGTAATCTTATCAATCTCCATTTCTATAGTTTACAGTTTTAATAATTATTATAGTTTCAATCATAAAACATATCATTAGCTCTCTTGTTTTCATTGTGTTTTATTGTATCCAACAAAATGGATCACTGATATTCTCTGAAATCTCCATACAATATTTCCCAAAACACCTCCTCTTGGTTTTTTTTAATAAAGAGGGTAAAAAATTTATTGCATCCAGGAAATCACTAGTACAAAGCAATCAGGGTCCAAAATAGGCACCCAGAGAAATAACCAACAAACTCAAAACCAACAAACATCCACAAAAGAGTAGAACACTTAGCAGGACCAACCAACAAAAACATCATCCAACCATGTCCTCCAGAATTAACCTCTCTAAATCTTGGAAATAATCCCAGGATAACTACTCCCAGCCTTCAAACTGCCAACCACCAACATGCTCAAAAGCCCATTTGGCCAAACAATCAACAACCCCATTCCACTCACGTGGAATGTGAGTAAAGGAAACAAACTCAAGCATGGAGCTCAGACATAGAATATGCCTAACAACATAGGCAAGTTGCCAGTTAACCTCATCCAACTTCTGCTTAGTCAATAAATTAACAATTTTTGAGAGTTTGATTCACATATGATCTTGTTCCAACCAAGAGAAGAAGCTCTCTCAATAGCAAAAAGAATTGCCAAACCTTCCATGGTGTATTAGTTTGTTGCCCCTTATGAATGGAAAAGAAGAGAATGACCTTGTTAGAGCTATCTCTTCCAATTCCACCAATCCCAGTAAGCCCGTGATTACCCATAAAAGAGCCATCGGTATTAATCTTTAAAACATCCATCGAAGGAGGGAACCAACCACCATCTCTCTAAACCTTCTTTTCGGCATGGAAACCTCTTCGAACATAGAAAGAGCCAAACATCAGTGGTGCAGGAGCACCTAGGAAACACTAGGCAATTACACTAGGCAGTTACACTAGGCAATAAATCTTAGTTTATTTTGATGTAAGCCTTCATCACATTTTGGATTGGATGTTGATCATCTGATGTAGGTCATGTTGACCAATGATTAGGCCTAAGGTGTTTGCTAGTAAGGTTTTGACCTTTTAGGAGTATAGGTGTTGTTTTTCAAATTTGGCAAATAATGCTCATTTTAGAGTTTGAAGCAACCAAGGGGAGCCCATAACTATTTTGAGACCCTATTTAGGGGTGACCTCGGCATGAGAGCAGGGTTGGAAGTTTTGTATTACTTTGAAGTTTGTGAATTTAAGAAGAAAACAGTGTGTTTGAGTGAATTTTTCTGATTTTTGCTTTGAAGTGAGTTTTAATGGATTAAACTTAGCACTATAATTTGTGTAGTATGTAGTGTGGTAGCTTTTCAAGCTTTGTGTGGCATTTGGATAGGTTTCCAATTCAATTTCAAGCATTGTTTGTAAATAGTTTGTTTACACCCTGTTGTTGGTCTGAACCAGACAGTTTTGACAAAATGGAGATTTAGTTCACTTTCCCACCGTACAAATTGTACGACCCTTTGGGTATAGTGACTAGACTCCATGTGTGTAAATATGGTAGGATTTAGGGTTTGTATGAGCACAAGAGCTGTTGGAAAAGTCTTGCCCTAGGCGAGCCAGGAAGAGTCCGACTAGGGAAGACAAGAAGTGCAGAGCACATAACTTGCAGGGGTGATAAGTTTTTGATAAATTTCCTTTTGGAGAAGGTATATGTGAGTCTTTCCAAGACCTGGTGATTAGGAGAAAGCTCCATCAATCCGTTTGGTGTGAGAAATGCTCGATAGTTTGGAAGTAGCCAGAAAAGAGCTTGAAAGACCTAGTTTTGGCTCATTTTCAAGTTAGGGCTTCGTACGGATAGTTGAGACCTAAGACCTTGAAAATATTTGAGAGGTGTTCACATGAAGCAGGAATCTCAAAGAAATATTGGGGGTTTTTTGGAAAGATTGAGAGAACTAACTTGTTTTCTTGGAGAAGGAGACCTAATTGGGGCTCTTAGGGCTAGTAGCCTTTTTAGGCTTAAAAAGAGGGTTTGGTGAAAGCGACTGAGAGATGGAGTCAAGTGGACTTTCAAGTACCATAGTAGGATGGAATGAAGTCTTTTGAGGCACCTCCACACTCCTGCAAAGTTTAGTTCTTTAAATTGGGGGTTTGGAGCCTTTAGGGTAGATTAAGGGCTAAGGAAGAGTTATAGAAATTGCACCAAGATTGACTTGGTAGGTTGAATTTGTGATGGTAGTGGGGTTGGCCAGGAGAACTAAGGGTACCTAAACTTGAAGAAGGTCCTAAAGGTTAAGGTGGTGAAGTAAGACACCAAGGAGGTCTTGCAAGCAAGACTTAGAGCAGGAATCAGTGAGCAATTCTTCCAACCCCTCCCTATCAATTAGACCATGTAAGCCCAAGCTATTCACAATCTCTTCATCTCCCCTCTCCAAAGGAAAAGACACCTCACATTTAGCTTCCACAGTCTCCTAAATCATACCAACAACTCTCTGCCAAACCTATTGAATCATCAGTTTACTTCCACGAAAAAATCCTACAATTCCTCTCAAGCCAAATCTGCTAGATGATGAAAGTGGGACCAATATTCCAAAAAATCTGGAGGAAAGAAGATTGTGTTGGGGGCCTCCTCATACTAATCCAAAATTTGATCAATGAAGAGGCATGAGCACAGGGATTTCTCCAAATACCCCACCAAAGGTGCTAAATAAGCTTAGAAAAAGGGCGGTGGAAGAACAAATGGGATGAATCCTCTTCATTGCACCCACAAAGAACACATACAGATGGATCTTGACAACCCCACTTCCAAATATTATCCCAAGTCAAGCATATATTGTAGGCTAAAGTCCACAAAAATCAATTACACTTAGGCCAAGAAAACTTATTCTAGACATTTTTCCACCATGAAACTTCCAACCCCCTGTACTTTCAAAAATTGAACTCTTGATAACCACTAGCCACTATATAGACCCCCTTAGGATTAAGGCTCCAAGACAAAATATCCCTCTCCCTGATTAAGTTGCACTTTCTACCAAAAAGAATATTTCGTAGCTCAACATGATCCTCTTCCAATCCCCCAGTAGGCCACTCGTTAGGGTCCTTACATCTACATACTTCTGCATGTCCACATAGTTGAGTAGATTTGAAATCCTCAACTCGAGACCAACCAGCCTCCAAGAAGTGGTGACAAATATTCTACAGATTAGGATGCCTGGTCATGATTGGAGAAAAAACATTCCAAGAGTCATACCAACAGAGAGCATTGGACCCCTTATTGCAAATCCAAAATAAACCATCCTTGATCAACTTAGCTCCTTCTTAAGTGTTTCCCAAATCACAGAGCCTTTAAACCCAATAGTGAAAACCGAGGGACCTCCTCTTGCACCACCCCTTCGGGTATTTATTAGAAATAATCTTGACCTAGACATGGTATTGCTCAATGCACCGTCTCCAATATAGCTTGGTTGATAAAGCCAAACTAGTAAGACTGGTTTGTCACATCCCAAGGCCTCCAAACTGTTTCATTCTACAAATAGTCTCCCACTTCATAAGAATCCACTTCGAGGATGCCAAGCTACCAACCCATAAAAATTGCCTAACAAGAGAGTCAAAATCCTTAATAAAGTTTGGAGAAGCCATCTAAAGCATACACCTATAATTGGGAAGAACCCGCACCACCGACTTTAGAAGCAACACCTGCCCCTCAAAAGATAACCACTTATGGGTCTAGTGATTCACTCTCGCATGAAACTTGTCTAAAATACTTTGTCAAAATCCCTTGGGAAGGGTACCAGTGGAGAGAGGGATGCCAGGATAGGTCAAAGGCAAATGACCAGTCTCAAATCTCAGAATATGAGTAAACTATTGTTGAATAAGCACAAGAGTGATAAAGAAGAATATAGAAGTTTTACCTTCATTGATCTACTGGCCTGAAGTTACGAGTTAAATATCCAACACTTTTCAAAAATTAGTAGCTTCTCTGACCTTAGCCACACCCATCAAAGCAGTATCATCCACAAATTGCAAATACGACTAGGGAGACAATTCATTACTCCAATTCCATCCTTGGATCAAACCTTGTTTAACATGACTCTCAATAACTCTCCCCAGGGCCTCAACCAAGAGAATAAATAAGGAGATAAAGGGTCCCCTTGATGAAGACCTATGTACACCCCAAACAAGGTGGAAGGCTCCCCATTAACCAACACGAAGAAGGAAGTGATCATGATACAATTCATCATCCATGTTACCCACTCAGCAAAACCAAAATCACCAAGCACTTTTCTCATAAAAAGACCATTTGACTTTGTTGTAGGATTTTTCCATGTCCAATTTGATAAACTAGCTTTTTCTTTTGAGGCCACCATGGAATGAATAGTGTCAACCATGATGACTACTCCATCCAAGATTTTCTTATTAGCCACAAAGCCTCATGTTCCTCTGAGACAAGCCTACTAATCCACCGCTTCAATCTTTTCACAATCAAATTAGATAGAATCTTGTAGACCACATTACAAAGGGCTATGGGCTAGAACAAACTCAACCTATCAACCCCATCATTTTTGAGGATGAGGGAAAGAAAAGTAGAGTTCATTGCCTCAACATCTGTTTATTCCCTTGGGATTCACACACCACCTCTAATAAATCCAAATTTATGATTTCCCAAAATTCTTGAAACAATTCTATTAGAAACCCATTGGGACTAGGAACCTTTCCTTTCTTCATATGAAAAATAGTAGCCTCTAATTCTTCCAGGGAAATTAAGCTCACGAGGTGCTCATTCATTTCCATAGAAACCAGAGAAGGAATATAAGCAAGGATATGATTATCTTCCTCCATCACATCAGGGGAATCTTCCTTGAATAAAGAGGTAAAACACCAAGAATCCTCGCTTTAAATATCCCATAGAGATGTTAGACGATCACCCCTAGAGTTCACAAGATATGGGATCAAGTTACCATGTCTCCTGGCCTTCACAAAGTTAAAGAAAAAAGTAGTGTTTATATCCCCTTCCTGCAACTACTCAACTCATGTTTCCAATAAATATCCTCCCGTAGCTCACACTCCAAATATTTCAAAGACTTCAACTCCTCCTTGAGAGATTCATAAAAAAGGCCATTCTTCATAATCCTGTGAGTGATAGCATCTAAAATAGCCTGAGTAGTAGCCTTAGCATGGAAGATATTGTCAAAGCATTACCTATTCCACCTCTTGAGTTGATACTTCACAAATTGTAATTGCTTGCCAAAAGAATACATCGTCGTTCCAAAAGTAGGTCTACCTTAGTGCCACCATTCAACCATATGATTCTATAGAGAGGGTTCCTGCAACCACATAAGTTGAAAATTGAAAGAGGGATTATGAGCAACACGAGCCAATGAAGTTGATAGCTTAATTGACCAATATTATGATCCCCTCCAATCCAAAATCTCAGATTTGGTAGTCCAAGATCCACCAATCTAGAAACAAGAAACCAAGAACCTATCAAGTCTCTCGACAATACAATCCTCACCACACCTCTTATTATTCCAAGTATATTGACCATTATTGGGTTTTATATCCACTAGATTTAAGAAATAAATATTCTCTAAGTGGAAAATAGATGACTCCAACCTCAACATTCCTCTCCTCTTTTCCTCTAAATTAGTAATATTTTTTAAGTCTCCAATAAAAATCCAAGGATATAGAGAAGGAGTACTCTAAATAAATGGAATATGAGACCATAGGTGCAACTTTCCAGGCATATTAGTTAGGGCATAAATATTAGATAAAAGAATAGTCTCTCCAAACTCCAGACTTGAAGCAACCACAAAGATGGAATACTTACTGGAAATCCACCAAAGAGGGCAAATCTTCAATGGGTTCCATAAGCAAGCCACACCCCTAGCATTACCTTGAGCACCAATACACTGGTAGTGGCTCCACCACCAAAGTTTGGCACCAAACTACACATACTCTCCACTGAAAGTTTAATTTCCTAGATAAATAACATATCTAACCCGAATGACTTCACACCAAATCATGAATAAATTTTTATCCAGGGCCACTATTCAAACCCATCACATTCCATGAGAAAATAATCATCTCTGGGAGTTGGAAAGTGGGAGTCAATATTTTTGAAAAACTCTAACTCAACCAATGTCTCACCCATCATCTTAATTTTATCCAAATCCTTCTTTCTCCCAACTTTGTAGGGTTTCTCAAGAATCCCTTTCTTTGAATTTTTCTAAAGAATCCCTAAGGAAAGAGAAGCCTTATTTGATTTCTTTGAATTTGACACCATATTCTCTAAAGGAGGTGTTTTTTCAATCAAGACTAAATCCTAGAGCCTTTCTAGAGCTACAAAGGCCATAAGATCTATAAAAACCATGAGGTTCAGATTTGTATCCATTTGAGCAAGTGTCATACTACCCTCCTGAATGTCTTGAAAATCAAAGGTCTTAGCACCCTCCTAATCCGCCTCCAAGACACCTGATTCCATAACCATCATATCGAGGTTCACCTCTTGTTGGTTAAGGTCATCCAGCATATCAAAGTGATTGAAAACTTCCTCCTCCTAGACCTCTCCTTAAAGGTTCTTTTCTTACCTCGATTCCTAGTAAAGGACTTGTTAGGAATAAAACCTTCCTTATTTTCCACTTCACCTGAAATAAGAGCCTTGCCTTTAAATACCATCCTTAAAAGGATTATGTGGGGGACGGTTAGGATGGGGCTCTAAAGAGTAGATCCTAAGAAATCTTTTCTATGGATGACCATACTTGTGACACAACTAACATCAAAAGGGAAGAGCCTCATAGTTGAGCTATTAAACCCATGAAGATGAACCCACATGAATTTCCAAAGAATCTAGAAGAGTGTTACTCAAATCAATTTCAACACAAATACATGCAAAAGTGAGTACATTTTTGTCTAGTGTTTGTTGGGAAGGACCCATCAGCTTTCCCAGCAACAAAGCAACCATATACAAAATATCATTCCTCCAAAACTAGAATAAGAACCAATAGAGACACACCCATACATGAACTCGATTTCAGAGTTCCTCCGAAGGATTAAAATCGACATACCACAGATTGATGAACAAACCAATCTGGTTATGAAAATAAGCCCCCCTCAAAAACTTTGTTATGATTAGCCATGCTATTAAAAATAACCATAAAAAAGTTATTGGCCATCATCATCACCTCCATATTTCCCTTAGGGTTCCATGTCCCTCTAGTCCAAGACTCAAAAAATAAAAGAGAAACCTGCATCCCCATGAATTTGCATATTAAAGCATGCTTCAAAAAACACTCAACATCTTCCATAATTGAGTCGGGTTGAATCACTAGGATTAGCCTATCTTGGCTCCTCTCCAAATATCCATTAGTTTTCGGGATATGAGGACCCCCAGTTAAAATCATCCCCTCCACCCCAAAATCCTTATTCAAAAAATTACTAGGTACAACAGGCTTTGACGAAGACAAGCTATTTGCGCGTAAAGAAGCCCAAAAATCCATACTTTGATTAAATCTAATTGTTTCATCTAAAGCCATAGTCCATAAAAATGAGGCTAATAAATGCCTACTTGAACCTCCCTGAAACTCCAACACCACGCATAGACAACAAATAACAAAGCCCACCAAAGAAAAAACCAAAAAATGCAACCCCTGCCCCAAAAGCCAAAAAAGACCCACCCCTCCTCCACAAAGACCCTCGTATTCCTTTCCCAACCCCTCCACACACATATAAGAAGGGAGGATAGCATGTAGGATGCAACCTGCTAATGGCCATGGGCCTGCAACATCCTCATGAGCACCCAATTCATTTTGTCCTCCAACAAAGTATATAGATTCATTTCAAACAACTCCTCTTGTTCAAATACACAGTGACATCCCATTATTTTAACTTGTTCTTGATCCCATGAACTTGAATTCAACTACTAAAGTAATATGATCTCCCATTCCTAATTGTTGTTTGTTTTTTAATCCCCCAAGTTATCTACTTTTTATGATATATAATATTTATGGCACACTTTTGGATTGATCATGAGTGTAATCAACTTGGGTTAAAATAAAGGAGTACAAATTTTGGTAAGAAAACTTCTTGATTTGAAATGTCAATAAGCTTAAAACTCCTCATCGCACTCCTTGTACTCCATTGGGATAAACCTTTTTGTAAGCAACAACATAATAAATTTGAAGCTTAAAAAATGCATAATATTCAAATTCCCAAAGCTATTTGGACTAGGTTCCACTAAAGAAAGTAAACTTGAACACCATTAAATTTGATTCTAGTATAATGAGCAATAGCCATCATTTGTAAAATTGTTGAAAGATCTTTTCTTAATCAATAAACTAGTGTTGCAGTTATTGGGGAGTTTGGTCAACTCAAACCTATGACACGACTTATAGGCCAATTATTGGTGTAAATAGGTATTTTTCCTATCTAGTCTTATCTAGGTACTATTTACATTGTTATGTCCACTTAGGTCCTAGGAGGGTATCTTACTAGTTAGCATTAATTAGGGGGAATCTTCTAGTTGAGCGTTAATTTTCATTTATCTTATCTAGTTGGCTTTTATTTAATGCTTGTGTCCTAGGTTGTTTAATATTGGCTCATGTCATTTAATTACGACACAACCATTTAATGTTGGTACATCATCACGCTTGCCTATATAAGCAAGACTTCATATGTACATTGTATCCATCCAAGTTCACTCAACTAAGATATTTTTAGTTGTGTAAGTCCAATATATTATTGCAATCTTGATTATTGCATATTGAAATATCTTACATCCATTGTTACAATTTCATGTTCTTGTTTTCCCTCTTGAGGAAGGTTGGTGTTGGCTTTGGAGATGACCCTAGAGGCTTGATTCCTTGAGTGACTCTAACATGGTATCAAAGTTATCTATCAACTCCTACATAGCACCATAGCTTCAAAGTTACTGTATCACAAAAAAATATATCCTTGACATTTTCACGTTTGATTTGGGAATAATTGATGATAAATTGGACTTAATGAGGTCTTTATTTAGTGTTGTGAGGTGTTTTACACATCTACATCAAGTCTTGGACCCTTGCAAACTAAATAAAATACATTTATTGATGTCTTGTAAAGTTGTTGTAAAAGACTTTTACACTTTTCTAGACCTTTATTAAGTATTTAAGTCTCACAAACCTTTTTTTTCCCTAATTCAATATTATAAAATGTACTTAATGGCATTCTCACATTAATCTAGAAGGCTTGTAAATTAAAGCTAATTATAATCTACTATGGTAATGTGTTTTACACATTCACATTGGATGTTGTGCCTTTCTAGGCCATGTGAACCTCATTTTAATGTCGTAAAGTGTATTTAATCACACTTTCACATTGAAATTTGTGCCCCTAGCCCTAATTTCCCTTTATATCATCATTAATAGGCCGTTGTGACCCCATATTGTGCATCCCAAGGCTTAATTTGATCAAAGACCCTACTAGAACAACATAAAAATTGAAATTCTTCATTCCCTGACAATCCAACTGGCAAAAGAGCCCTTATAGGACCAAGTCACCCATCTGGGAAAATTAGTTCCATCTAGGTGGGACTAAGTCACCCAGCTTGGCGACTTAGTCCCATTTGGGCTATTTTCGAGGTTTGAGCTCAGGAAAAATTGGGTTTTAAGTTTATTTTTCCTTCATGTTAGCCTTGGGGATCAAATTAACGGGCATTTTAGGTGGATTTCCTATATAAAAAAGCCTTTAAACCCTAATTCATAACTCATTTAATTATTCATTCATCATTCATCATGCATTCAAGTCAAGCAAGATAGGGTTAGGTCATTTAGAGAGCATTCAAGATCAATCATCATGGAAATTTTTTAATCCCTTCATTTCATGTTCATGCTTCATCTTATCTCTTAATTTTGTTTAATTACCTAAAAGGGGTTTGACCAAGGCAAACCCCTATTCCCTAACATTTAACATTTCTCTTTCTTTCTTTGTGTGTTTGCAAATTTAGGCACTTTGAAGGTTTGTAAATAATTGAAGGATAAGTTACAAACTTGTTGAATACACCTTCTTGTTGGCTAGGTAAAAATCTACACAAAAAGTCACCTACAGTGTTGAAAATCAGAGTTTCAAAACCAGACACCTGGAGGAACAAAAAGTGTAGACTGAGAGCTTTCATTTCCACATTCAAATTTTCAAAAAATTCAAAGTGGACTAAGTCACCATCAATGGCGACTTAGTCCCACTACACATGTTTGCTAGAAGTTTTTATAGATCTGGATACCCATTTGGTTGAAACGGGCTCTGGAGCAATTTTCCATATCTAGGACTAAGTCGCCCAACTTGGCATAAGTGTCCTAGTTGGCCAAAAAATTAGATTTTCTAGAATTTCAAAGACATCTACAGTCTTCATTTTAGCCTATGTCAATTTCCAGGTGCATTCTTTCTGTTTAGCCTTTCTATCTTGTTCTATATTGCATTTAATCTAACTTTCTGCATATCACAATGTGTTTTCAAACAATTTGCATTTCATTAATTTTGCATTAATATTCAATTACTTTTATCAATTATTTGCATTTAGAGAATTCCATTTAGAAATATTTCAATCATATTAGCATTAGTCTTGAGTGAACCCCCAAATTGTTGTGAGATATATTTCTCCTTTTAGGTGAAAAACACTAGAAGTGCAAGGGAGCCCCTTCCTAAAAAAAATTGCAGTTCATTTTGGTGAACCTGACTTTAGAAGCATCATATTTCTGATTTGGAGAACATTTACATCCTATAATTAGCTTGCATTGCATGTTGCATTAGTTAAGTTGCATTCCAGGGTTTTAAATTTTGCATTAGTGAAATTGCATATAGGCTACATTTTTGCATCTCAAATCATTAAAAATTTCTAAAAATTTCTAAAATTTTGCATTTTCATCTTAGGTCTGCATCATACAACATAGAAAACATCAAAATCAATAAAAAAAAATTGAAAATTCTAAAAAAAATCCATACTGGGACTCATTCGTCACCTTGGGTGACTTAGTCCCTTTACGCCCCTAAGACTACCTTTTAGAGAACTAAAAATCCCATTTTTAAGCTTTTGTTTGTTGCCATTACCTATCTGTATCAATTGGCTAAGTTTTTGTTACATGCATTTCATTAGATCTAGCTTAAATTAGCTCATTTCACGCATTGCTTAATTTCAAATTTGTATTCCCACAATGTTGCATAGCATAATCAGTCAATTATCATCTAAAAATCGCATTTCATTTTAGACCTTTACATTACATTTTGAGTTTGCATATATTGTTATTTCAAAATGTTAGTATCTATCCTTTCCAAGTTTGCAATGAAAAGGTTAGTTAATAAGCATGCTAGTCATTCATTCAATGCATTTCCTAGTTATGATAGTCTCTTAGCACAAGAGAATGAAAATGTTAATGCTTTCCTTAAACATACACCCCATACTATCTCTCCTATTTGTGAGGATGATGTGATAGAAGAGAATACAAACATAGATACTCATGATGATCATAATTGTTCTTCTCTCAATACCTCTCCTTTTAGTGACGAAGGTATCTGGCGAAAGAAGGTACAATCGTTGAGAATCAGGAAGATCTTGCTTGTCCTATTCCTCATCCCCTTTGGGAAGATATTATAGCACATCAGAAGGAAATTGTAAATGATGAAAATGATAGATTGGTCTTAGATAATCAAATCTTTAATGTCTATAACAACCCTCTTTATGATCCTTCCCCTGCTTATCCTATTTTGGACAATATTAGGGAACAAAGGAATAAACTCCTAAATGATCATGATAAACATACTTGTTCTTCTCCTAGTATCTCTCATAGCTATGAAGATGATACTTTTATGTTGGAAAACACAATGGATGAAAGTCGCGAGAATCTTAGTTATCCCCCTTCATCTAGGGAAACCCTTATTGAACAAGACAATTCAACAATTGATCATTCCCCTACTTGTGATGAAATCAATAATGAAGAACCAAAAATTGAATTTAATGAACATCTAGTTTGTAGTTCTCCTAAAAACTCTCCCAATAGGGAAGGTCTCATGATACAAGCAAACATCAACACCCCAAAAATCAACCTCACTTTGAAGCATCCTGAATTGCTTGATATGGATCAACCCTTGAACCAAATGATAGGAGTTTCTGACAAGTCACCTTCTACTCCTCAAAACAACAAGGTTACATGTGCTATGATTAGTACTAAGAAAAAAAATATAGAAAGACAAAAGCAAGTTGAAGAAGCCACCAGGTTATTGGAAGAGGTTTTGAAAACCTTTGATTTCATTTCTACATCCACGGGGAAATAAATGATCATAACAAAAGAATCTAAAAAGGGAATGTCAAAAACATCCCCTTCAACCACCTTAAACGTAAAGAGAACATCCAAGACAAACTTTGAGGAAATTAAACAATCACCAAGGGTGATCCCATAATAGTGGTTTACAATTTTTCGCCAAACTGGACACTGAAATTATTATTTTTAACTAAATCTTCACATTCGGGCACCTATAGCGGCTAAACTGTGAGGAATTTGAAGATGGTGCAAACTAGAGTCTCATCAAATTTTGTCTATAGATTATAAAAATATTTTTTTCAAAATTTTTGGAATCAAATTGCACTTCTTTTTCCATCTCCCATGAAAATTGATTTTTTTCAGAAAACAACATTTTTAAAAAGTGCCTTACAGTATAAGCATAAATTTTTTCCATGAAGGATAAAATTCTAATTCTTTCAAATTTAGATTTGTAACTCTGATATCTAGTGCTTCCACTTGGTTAGATAGTTTTTATTGAATATTTTTCCTTAATCAAGTTTCAAAGTCAAACAAATTACAATCGCATACTAGCCACCGTATAACGCTGTAACCTTTTGTATATGTCAAAATTTAATTTAATTTTTTTGTTGGATCAAGGACTTCAATATCTGGTGCACTCATATTTTTCAATTTATTTTTTAATAATCTTCTATTTTTCCACATGTGAAGAACAAAGAAATTCATTTTCGATGAAAAACCTATGTTTAATAAAACTTAAAAAAAAATACATAACAAAACCAAAACATATTAAAATTATATTCATTAGATAGCTTGTTTAGAGGAATACCATAATCATTTGAAATAAATTTTAAATGAATTCATTTGATCCCCCAAAAGCTAAATCAAAAGTGATTTTTTATCAGCATTTTGATAGGTGTAAAGGAGACGCATTTATAGGTATGGTTTAAAACTAGCGAGGTTCTATCCAAGGGGGTTTGATCTAAGGTGATTTGATCAAACCCTCTTCAATTGGAATCCTTAAAATGGAACTTTTGAAGGCTTAAATCATTATATTTTCTAAAAATATGTGATTTCAGCTAAAATCCATTCCTCTCAGGAATTGTAAACCACTATTATGACAACACCCCCAAATCCAACAAAAGAGACAACTTTTTGGAAGACAACTTGGGAAAGGATGTGATCCTATAGAATAAGTTATCCATGTCGCTATAACACCTAGAACGCAAGAAATAAATCATTATCTTGGTTATTGTCCCTCCAAAAAAACATCTTCAAGCCAGCTCAACACCATCACAAATAATTCTTCCAAGAACACTTTAACCTTGGTACATCCTAAATTGATAGACATCTCATTCAATATGTATCAAGCAAAAACTTTATTTACTCATCATAATAAATAACATTAGCTGTTGCTCCTTGCCATAATTGCATGTTTAAAATTCATCGCAAGGAGCAACATATCATCATCCATTCTAGGCTCACCCTTTTCTTGCACTAAGTGGGGGCAAGGGGTTAAGTAGCCTTGTCCTCATATGTCACTTGTCGTTGTCTCTTTTGGCTAGTCGTTAACCTTTCATGAACATTTACGAGTAAGCTTGGGATGTGGACGACATGTCTTAAGTTGACTCACATGTGACGTACTTATCCATGATGTAGCTCAATTTAGAAACATATGACTTGGCCTAGGGATTTCCAAGTTGGCTCTCATGTCTTCTTTCATTTATCACTCGCTACTTTAAAGCAATTGCTCTAAGTGATGGTGTAGCAACCGCTTTAAAGTGGGGGCATACATAGATGACATCTTTTGGAAAAATTCATGGCATGATTTCTCTTTTTTCTTGTGATGTGTCCTCTTCTTGGTGGTGTCATTAGGTTTGATGTTGTTCAAGAGTGCATGATCTACTGACATGGCATGATGTGAATGAGGCATCCCATGGGAAACGATTTGACACCTTGACTTGTCCTCTCTTGGAGACATTAAGCACAATGCTCCATAAGAAGAATACCTTACATGAACAAAGAAAAATCCCATTTAACAAAATTTTTACATGACATTCAATTTTTTTTTACAAAAAGCATTACAATGTGGTGCCTTATCAAAGTTATCAGGAGGATAACTTTGGTATGGTTAGTATGATGGGAAGCCGACACACTGTCATGACTTTCTCACTAAGCCACTTCTTTGGGATAACTCACCCCACAGACGACTTGATGTTTTATGGCCCCAGAGTGAACACATCTTTGATCCATGTCATTTTCATTATTCATTTTCTTTCTTTTAGTTCTTGACATTGCATGATCACGTATCTTGTTTTGTTGCATATTATACACTTTGTGTGTGTCCTTTTGTGCTCATGTTGGTTTAAATTAGGATCTTAGATCCTGGGGGCTTGACCAATGCCTTGATCTTTTTCATTCTTTGTCATCCACATTGGTATGATTGGACTCCTCTTGAATGTCTACTTTAGTGTGAGTTTGAAGCAAGTTTATCCTCACTAAAGTGGGGGCTAAATGTATCCTTGACATTTTCATGCTTGATTTGGGAATAATTGATGATAAATTGGACTTAATGAGGCCTTGATTTAGTGTTGTGAGGTTTTTTTCACATCTACATTAGGTCTTGGAACCTTGCAAACTAAATAAAATGCATTTATTGATGTCTTGTAAAGGTGTTGTAAAAGACTTTCGCACTTTTCTAGACCTTTATTAAGTATTTAAGTCTCATGGACCTATTTCTCCCCTAATTAAATATTATAAAATTTACTTAATGGCATTCTCACATTAATCTAGAAGGCTTGTAAATTAAACCTAATTCTAATCTAGTGTGGTAATGTGTTTTACACATTCACATTGGATGTTGTGCCTTTCTAGGCTATGTGGACCTCGTTTTAATGTTATAAAGTATATTTAATCACACTTTCACATTGAACTTTGTTCCCCTAGCACTAATTTCCCTTTATATCATTATTAATAGGCCCATATGACCCCATATTGTGCATCTTGGGACTTAATTTGATCAAAGACTCGACTAGAACAACATAAAAATTGGAATTCTTCATTCCCCAACAATCCAACTGGCAAAAGAGCCCTTGTAGGACCAAGTCGCCCATCTGGGTGAATTAGTCCCATCTAGGTGGGACTAAGTCACCCAACTTAGCGACTTAGTCCCATTTGAGCTATTTTTGAGGTTTGAGCGAGAAAATTTGGGTTTTAAGTTTATTTTTCCTTCATGTCAGCCTTGGGGATCAAATTAACAAGAATTTTAGGTGGATTGCCTATATAAACAAGCCTTTAAACCCTAATTCATAACTCATTTCATTATTCATTCATCATTCATCATGCATTCAAGTCAAGCAAGCTAGGGTTAGGTCATTTAGAGAGCATTCAAGATCATTTTTCAGACATTCAAGGGTAGATTCTTCATCTATTGCTGCAAAAATTCAAGATCAATCATCATGGAAAGTTTCTCATCCCTTAATTTCATGTTCATACTTCATCATATCTCTTCATTTGGTTTAATTACCTAAAAGGGGTTTGACCAAGGCAAACCCCTATTGCCTAACATTCAACATTTCTCTTTCTTTCTTTGTGTGTTTGCAAATTTAGGCACTTTGAAGGTCTGGAAATAATTGAAGGATAAGTTGCAAACTTGTTGAAGACATCTTCTTGTTGGCTAGGTCAAAATCTACACAAAAATTCACCTATACTGTTGAAAATCAGAGTTTCAAAACCGGACACCTGGAGGAATAGAAAGTGCAGACCGAGAGCTTCCGTTTCCACTTTTGGATTTTTAGAAGAGTCAAAGTGAACTAAGTCACCATCAATGGTGAATTAGTCCCACTACGCATGTTTGATAGAATTTTCTATAGATCTGGATACCCATTTGGTTGAAACAGGCTTTGGAGCAGTTTCCTAGATCTAGGACCAAGTCACCCAGCTTGGCGTAAGTGTCCTAGTTGGCCAGAAAAGCAGATTTTCCAGAATTTCAGAGACATCTATAGTCTTCATTTCAACCTATGTCAGTTTCCAGGTGCACTTTTCTGTTTAGCCTTTCTATCTTGTTTTATATTGCATTTAATATATCTTTCTGCATATCACAATGTGTTTTCAAACAATTTGCATTTCATTAATTTTGCATTAATATTCAATTACTTTTATCAATTCTTTGCATTTAGGGCATTCCATTTAGACATATTTCAATCATATTAGCATTAATATTGAGTGAACCCCCAAGTTTTTGTGGGATATATTTCTCCTTTTAGGTGAAAAACCCTAGAAGTGCAAGGGAGCCCCTTCCTACAAAAATTTATGGTTTAGTTACAAAAAAGTTTCTCATATCTAAGGGTGATTCAATATTGAGCTTTTGTAGGGTGAAAATTGGGGTGAAACAAACCTCACGATTGAGTCCAAAAGGCCCAAATAAACCCTATTTTCATATATAACAATTAATATTTGTTCAAAAAAATTTAGAGCCATTTTAGAATTTTGGTAGACAAAATTATGGATAGGGCGTACGGTTTTAATATACCCGGGTGTCATCAATAGTTGCCTATAGATTTGATGGCATATTCATAGGGATATTTGACTAGTGTACACTATTTGCCTCACCTAGTATGAATATGCATCATTTGTTCTCCTTCGGTGTACTGTTCTGTGTTTAATTCGTCAGTGGTACGATTTATTTATTATCGACTTTTTAAAATATTTTTGAATAGTTTACTATTTTAAATATTAGCTATAGATTTATAAATTTCATTGCTCATTTTATTTTGGTTGGCAAAGGGTTGAAGCCCTTGATCGTGGGATGGCTTACCCACGGTCGTGTGGGCAGCATGGGGCTGAAGCCTACCACCATCTAAGTGATGTGCCTAGGATGTCACTCCAAATGCCACCACCACTTAGTCCTAATCGACGACACCACTTACGCCTTTAAAAAAAATTTGCATAGTGGACAGTCTTATTACGGACCAAGCACTTAAATTCTTAGCCCCAGGTGCTAAACATTGTCCCCTGGAGGCCCTAATAGGGCTATTTTTTTCCCAAGCCATTACTTTCTGCTTAGGTGTCAAAAATTTGCAAATGAGATATCAACATAAAGCTGGTTTTGAGCACTTCATAGTGATGCAAGGAATATTTTTAGATTTTGCTTCAAGTGAATTTTATTGTTGGTCAAAGTTAAATTTTCTCTTTTGGACTCTCGAGCTTGTAACTTTTTGCCATGATCTCCAATTTTTACAATTCTTGTAGTGTTTGAAAGGTATTCAGGAGCTCTACATTTCTATTCATTCAATTTTTCCAAATTCAGTTCCAAATAATTTTTATTTAAATTTGTGCAATTTTTCATTCTAGTTGATTACTTGGACATACTACATTTTGGAGAAGTTTTGTCTAGTTGGGAAGGCTTAATTTTTAGTACAGATCATATTAGGAGAGGTTACTTTTAGTTTTTTTGAGATGTTACTATAATTTTTTCATATTTGATTCATCTTGGCATATAAAATCTGAAACTCATTTTTGGCATTGTAATCACACTACATACAAAGTGCCACATATACTATTTGAGGGATTATAGATTGATTGGTTGGGGGGTCTCTTGGTGCATTTTCTTGATCTATTTTCTTGTGCTCTCTTCGTTTTCATGGGCCATTCTACGATTCCTTTGCTAATGTCATAGAACTATTCAACATGGCATCAACATGCATGGAGTATATTAATGAATGAGGGTCACTCTCTATATGTTGAAAATAAGGTACTTGAACTTACAAATGATGAGAAAAAGATTAAATGGATGATTGAACATACCAAAGCTTTTGGATGTCTTCGTAAACTAGTTTCTTAAGATTTATTGATCCAAATCGAATCATGCAAAAATTATCATGAGGCTTGGGACAAATTGAAAAGATTATATGGTTCTAGAAATGAAGTTAGAGGCTGTCAGCTTGATAATGAATTAATGAGCCTTGATCCTACAAATGTTGGCAACATTTTGGAATACATCACTAGAGTTAATGATCTAAGAGAGCAATGTAAAGCATGTGGTATCGATAAGAATGACATTCAATTGGTATGCAATTCATTAAACAAACTTGGTCCTGATTATGCTTCTTTTGTTTTTAGCTTTCATACTCATAGATTGACTATGGGTTTTGCATATACTACACCATCATTTGCATCATTTTCTGAGATGTTGATACATGAGCAATAAAAGCTTATCTCAATGGGTCTCATCAAGTCTCCAAATCTCAGGCATTGTTGGTTGGTCAGGTGAAAGAGTCAAATAATCTTGATAAGAAACAAAAAACTAAAGAAATCCAGTCCAAATTCAGATCAACCAAAGAAAAAATCATTTTCTTTAGATAAATCATCTAAGAAGGATAAGTCTACTTGTTCGTATTGCAAGAAGTTTGGGCATGATGAACATTCTTGTTACAAGAAGCATATTGATGATTTGAAGCATCTTCTAAAAAAAAAAAGATTGATTTTCCTTCTAGAATGTCTAAGTTGCCACATTCTTCCACTTCCTCAAAATAGACTAATAAGGGCAACATTGGTTTGGCTTCTACATCAGGAAATAAAGAACATGCTATTTGTGCTTTTTCAATTCTAGGATTAGGGAGATGGCTTCTAGATTTGAGAGCATCTCATCATATGGCATCTTCATAGTCTATATTCTCTTCTTTTGAGCCTTGTACCATGTATACTATTTTGATGGGAAATAATACATACATGAGTGTACTTGGGAAGGGGTCTATTATTTTTAGGGAAAACACTTTCTAGGATGTTTTGTGTGTTCCTCATTTGATGAACAATATTCTTTCCATATATTAGATTACACATGGTGTAGATGGGAGGACTATGGAGTTCACACCCAATTCAATCATCATTCAAGACACGAAGAGTAGAGAGATTATTGCAACTGTGATGGTTGATCATTCATCTCAGTTGTATACCTTTACATATTTTTCTTTTGATGGTGACATTGTTGCTTTGACTATTGATCGCACTTCTAGTATGAATCATGCTTCAAAGGATACATTTGGCTTCTTGAACTTAGGTGTTCTCACATCCAATCTCATTCTTGAGCCTTATATTGCATCTCCTCCACCTTCTATTGCATATGATGCTATTCATATTGGCATAGGTTTTGCCTCTTGTGATTCTGTGTAGCAGGATCTACATCATCTTCCAACTACATCTACTTGGGATGCATACTTGATAGACATTGGTAGGTTGTTTATTGAGTCTCGTATTTCAGATTTGGGAGACACTATTGATTGCATACATCTTCTCTTTGATGGATATGATTCTTCTTAAATTGTTATGAGGGTATTATTTAACCCTTTTGTTCATTCTCTACATGATTACTCTTTGTAGCTTGATATGAGTGTGGATACTTTTGGATAATATTTTAAGGAGGATTCTTCAACGGAGATATCTTTGTCTTTGGAGTGTATTCTAGATTTGTCTCAAGGAGGTTCCAGATTGGAATCTTCAACTGTGTGGCCTAAAATGCATGTTTTGAGTTTGTCAGCTTCTGGCATCAACATGGAGACACTTAAGCCTCATTTAGAGACATCACACATCATTCTTCTTCCCTCATGTTCCTTTCCGAAATGGGAAGACATCTTGTATATCCTCTTGGTTTTGTTTCTTCCTAAGGGGAGGAATGTTGTTCAACGAGATTGGATAATCTTTAGCATTCAATATTGAGCTTCTACCATTGAAAGAGACTCACCATTGGGGGGGTTGCATGGTATTCTTCTCTCTTATGGAGGGGTCATTTTCCTAGAATGGGGTTTTGTCCCTCTCATGCATCATTGATAGTATTTTGTATTTCATCTCTCTTTTGGGGAGGATTTTTGTCCAATTGGGTTTCCTCCTTTTCTCTGTTTGTGAGAGATTGCATTTGTACATGGGTACCTAACATGGCCTCGTAGATGGGATCCATCTTAGTTTCATTTGCATAATAATCAACTCCCTAAGTTATACATAAGGGGGTGTTGGTGTAAATAGGTATTTTTCCTATCTAGTCTTATCTAGGTCCTATTTACATTGTTAAGTCCACTTAGGTCCTAGAGGTTATCTTTCTAATTAACATTAGTTAGGGAGGAATATTTCTAGTTGAGCATTAGTTGTTACTCATCTTATCTAGTTGGATTTTATTTAATGCTTTTGTCCTAGGTTATGTAATATTGGCTCATGTCATTTAATTATGACACAACCATTTAATGTTGGTACACCATCACCCTTGCCTATATAAGCAAGGCTTCATATGTACATTGTATCCATCCAAGTTCACTCAGTTGAGATATTTTTTAGTTGTGTAAGTCCAATATATTATTACAATCTTGAGTATTACATATTGGCATATCTTTCATCCATTGTTGCAATTTCATATTCTTGATTTTCCCTTTCATGGAAGGTTGTTGTTGGATTTTGCAGATGATCCTGGAGGCTTGATTCCTTGAGTGACTCTAACATGGTATCAAATCTATCTATCGACTCCTACACCAATTTCCTATTGCTAAGCCACAACCCTTAGGCTAATAATTTTGAGAGTAGAATGTCTGTAAACTATAATATTTATGGAGAAATGAAATTATATTCATAGATTGAAACAAAAATCTCCAAATAATCTTTCCCAAAACAATTCCTCTCATTCAAATACACAATGACATCCCATTATTGTGACTTGTGAATAAAATATTCCTCAAGCTCCCTTTGGGCTTTACCTTATTGAAATATCAACCCGAACATTGCATTAAGGGTCATTCAGCCTCTTTTTGAAAAACGTCGTTGCCTAGCCATGTGTCCATTCTGCGCTCCTCGAGGGATCTCTTCCCTTCGCATTTCAAAATGGCTCCGCAACGCTATGACATGTCCTCTTTGCGCACATTTGAAAGTCGCTTCCCTTAATTTTTGAGTCGAGCTTCGTCTGCATGCCACGTGGCTTCATTTTTGCATATTTTAGCAGGCCCCACAATTGGTACTTGTAGTGCCCCTCTGTTCTCATTGGGATGTGTAGGTAGTCTTGCTAAGGAATCTAAATAAGAAGATGGAACAAGAGCTTCTAATGGTACTTTTGTGGGTATGATGCACATTGTTTTGTTATTATTATGATGGAGATATTTATTGGGTAGTTAAGTGATGTAGTAGTATGCTGTGAGGATAGGTGGAAAGGGAAACATCATACCATTGAATGTATGGGGACATACAAGAATGAGATACGATTGCTAGAATTCCTTTCCTATCGCCTCGGCTATTATGAATGTGAACTCTAATTTGTAT
>VDFB02273687.1:0-15576 GCA_007258455.2 Sequoia sempervirens | reverse complement strand
TTGTCTTATTAGGTTCAACTACTCTAGCTATTCGAGACCCACAATCATTCCGAACGGAGCTCAAAATTTTGTGGAATATGTTCTCAAATTTGTTTAGGACTTGGCTAGAACTCAGAATCATTTATTAATTAATGATTTCCATTTATCTATTTAATTAAATAATATTTTATTATTTAATTAAATGTGAGCTAATTTCCATTTTCACCCATCACTTAATTTCTCTTTTCTCTTCAGTGAACTCTTCCTTCCATCATCAGTTAACTCTTCTTCATATTAGAAACTTAATCTTCTCTCACAAGTTAACTCTTCTCTATTATATAAACCTCTTCAGTCTTCATCAATTAACTAAGCATGAAATTGGAAACTTCATGTGCATATTTATCTATCAAATTTTAATTAGAAAACTCAGTATTATCCTCTCATGACTTGAGTTAAAAAAAAATTAAAAATAAATTGAGTTTGACTCCACTAATTTTCTAGTTAACTTAAGTTCTAATCCTCATCCACATCTCCTAGGTCTATAAATTTAGTCATTTTCTTCATTATTTAGATCCATCATACATCTAAGAAAGTCCATTATATCAAATCTATCACTTATTTTCTTGTTATTGTTATGCTACTTGAGATTGCATCCACATACCTTCAAGGTGAATCAACATCATTTATTTTTGAGGTTTGCAATGGATCGATAAAATAGAGTTTAATTTGATTTCTTTATTTATGATTTCAAGCTCTTTTAATTTCTTATTTTCTGATTTCAATTCTTACACTCCCCTTTCACACAAGGATTTAGAATGCTATAGCTTTTTAGAAAATTGAATATTTTGAAAGGGAAGATAAAGGAATGGAACATAACTCATTTCAAAAACATTTGCATCAAGAGACTAAGAGTTAAATAGTAGCTATCAATTCTAAATGAAAAGTTTATCAAATTTAGGTTGGATCTAAATTTTTTTGAAGAGGAAAAGATCCTAATATTGAATAAGTTCAAGAGATTTTAATCATAGAAGAAATATATTGGAGGAAGAAATCTAGAGAACTATGGTTAAAGGAAGGAGATAGAAACATAATTTAATACTTCTTTGCTTCAACTAAAACTAGAATACAATCAAATAAAATTTATTCTATAAACTCAAAGAAGGTACCCTCTTGTTGGAAAAAAGTGAAATAGAAAGAGAATACATCCTCTTCTTTAAAAATATAATCTCTAAACCTAACACTAACTCTACATTGGATTCAAAATTTATCTTATAGTCCATTCCCCAATTCATTCGTGATGATAAAGCCATAATGTTAATGGTAGAATTATCTCTTGAGGATTTAAAGGGGATTGTCTTCTCCATGTCTCCAAAGAAAGTACCAAGTACAAATGGTTATAGTAATTTATTCTTCTATACATGTTGGCAATTTATAGGCTAAATGTCTTTCTAGCCCTAGAGGAGGCAAGAAAGCACAAAAATATCTTGAAAAAGATGAATACCTATTAGAATTGTGAAAAACACGAGCCATGGGATCAAAAAATGAACAAAGACACCTTCCGCACAAGAGAGCTACAAAATAATAATATGCAATATCCTCAACAAGAAAAATCTACAAAATTAACCTCAAGAATCTTCAAGGCAATCAAGAATCCTCAAAGGTTATCAAAAGGTTATCAAAGGTATGATAATAAAATAAGGGTTGAGTGCTATATAGGAGAAACCCTAAATGATAAAGGGATTAGATCATGGCAAGTGTCAACATCTCATGCAATGAGATAGAATGATCTAATAATAGATTTTTAGTTAACATAAAAAACACTCATAAGTTTAGCTTAAGTGCATGAGGATAAATTAGACTAATAATCAATTAAAGTTTAATTAATTATTAACTAATGCATGATTACTCTAACACCCCCTTAAGATGAACTTAGGGAGTAGCTAAAAACCCTAAAAAGCAAGAATGCATGATGGGTCTCGACAAACAAGACCTAGTGACGTACCCATGTACAAACAATCCAATCTCTCACAACTAGAGAAAAGGAGAAAATCACATGGGAAAAACTCCTCTCCAAAAGAGAGAAAGGCGAATGAAGGACTGAAAAAGCTTTCAAACCAATGTGAAGCACTAAGAAGCCTCCAACCAAAAGCAATGTCCCGAAAAGAAGAGGAACATGTAGAACATCATTGAGTAGGTAATCATACATAGAATCATATATTATAATACAATATGGGAATAATAAAAAAATAAATCATGGTATCACAACATACCAAGAATCATATATTATACAATCAAGTCCATAAAGACATATAGGGGTTATGACACCAAATTGAATAACACACAAGATGACATGGTACAACAATCACTAAAATAGATCAATGAGTAGATATACCATTAATACTCATCCAAATAAATCACAAGGACATAATAGATACCAATAATTTGATGAACATAAAGAAAGGAACTACTATGCATCAAATGTAGAGTTTCATCATTATCTTGCCCAATTCTATATAATATTAGTAAAAGAAATGGTATTAGTACTATCCATCATTATTTTTAGCCCTTGAATACAAGTCATGACTATAGTACTAGTTTGCACAATTCCATATAGTCCTTCAATGTGTGCCATAGTTATAGTACTATCTTGCATGATTCTATATAGGTCTTCAATGCAAGGATGTTTTAGTACTATCTTACATGATTCTATGTATCCCTTTAGTATAAGCTTGATGTCTTTTTTAGTTGTTGATTAAGTACATTTTAAATGTTTGATCCCCCTTTCATTTTATCTCATTTATGTTAGTACCCCATATTGCATTTCACACGGTCATATAAATTTTTAAATATCAAAAGTTTATGAGTTCATTCTATGCCTTAGCTTTAGTACCCCTAAGTCTAAAAGTCAAACTTGGCCCACAAAGTTCAAAACAAAAAAATAAGGTCAAAACATGTAACACTTGAATCCAAAAGGTTAGAAAACACATATCCAACATGAGACATTTTGTCTCATAAAATATAAATGATACACATGTCCTATATTTTGAATTTTGTAAATTCATGTTATATCACTAAAAACTATTCACATTAACCATTAATGAAAGCTTAAATTTTTAAAAACATAAAAACCCCAAAACTTATAAAATCCAAATATACCCATCTGACCTTAATATGCACAACATTCAATTTTTCACATTTCATAAAGTTTTGCAAAAAAATTTCTATTATAATGATACTAAAAAAAGATTTCCAAAATTAAAATTATATAGAACTAAAAATAATCACAAAACATCTATTATAAGATTCAAATTCAATTATAATCCAAAGAATAGAATACCATATGTAACCACCTAATATAAATGAATTTAAAAATATGAATCAACATATGTAACCACCTAATATGAATGAATTTTAAAATATGAATCAACAAATATAATCATTAGTTAATCAAAAGAATATTTTTGACATTTTAATACAATTTCATACAATTTTTAACATATCTCATTTTCTCCCAAGATCTTTCTTCCTCCAAAAATGTAACAATTCATCAAGAAAGAAAAATCCACTCTCAAAACATACATCCACTAAGAAAGGAGAGAGATAAACATTTTAGAAAAGAGAAATGATAAACCTAAAACCCATTCCTTTTCCTTTTTATTTCTAAAAATCCTAAAAGTCCTCTTTTTTCATTTCCTACCAAGAAGTCAAATCGAAAGTGGTCATATTTTTAATTAGATATTAATTAGGAACATTCTACCATTAATAATTATAATAAAATTATTAAATTCATTTTTAATCAACTAACACATCTAACTTAATCAATTTGATCAATGTATAAAAGTCAAAATAATCTTTTAATTCAATAATTTTTTTAATATTTTCAATATTTAAAATGCATAAGGTCGTTCCATTAAGGAAAAGTAGTTAACTAATTTTAAATTTTATGCATAAAGATTATTTAAAAATAATTTAAAGCAAGCATTTTATAAAATGATAAAATATAAATGAAAGTCAAGAGTTAAATAAAAATACGTAAAGAGCACAAAATTAATGTATTTATTTACAACATAGATTTAGAATTAACATCAATTTGGATCATGGTTTCACAAGATATATCTTGCAATTCAAATTGTGTGAGATAAAGAGGTTTATGCAGCATATTTATCCAAATTGACTATCTCCAATTCGCCATCATGGGTGTAAAACATATGTCTACACATTCAATAAAACATCAAGCATATCTACTCTATACATTATAGTTGAAAAACATCATAAACATCCAACATGATTAATATAAATTAAATAAAATCAATAAAATACATCAATTAAAAATTATCGTAAAGCCACGTGATCCATATAATCATCAAAAGCATAATGTTACCAGATCAAATAACATAATCAAATCACATATATAATAGATATAGTGAAAATAATGAAATTGAAACACTGTAATAATCCAAACATTTAATTCATAAACTATGCATCCCATAATACATAGTTGGACACCAAAAGCCAATACAAAGCATTGCCAAAAAATTAAATCAATGGTAATCCAAAACATCATCAATAAGTATAGAGGGTGATTACTAAATCATTGTGGGCTAAACAACACCTCTAAGAGGCATTGAAAAGGTTAAAAAATAGACTTAAGGAACTTCACATGATAATTTGAATAACGTATTACAAAGTTTGAAAAATATGTAGGAACACAATTTGCAAAAATTAAATGTAGTTTTATAGGATAAGCTATTTTTAAAAAAATTAAATTAATTTGGTGAAAATTGAATATTTCAATGACACCCATTTTTTTGGAAAAAATAAAAAGAAGTCATTTCAACCAACTTAAGTATGAGAAAAAAGACATCTTTAGATATAAATAAATGACACATGCCTAGATATAACATACAATTTTGTGTTTTTTTTTTAATAAGTAATTAGTCATAAATTTTTTAAAATATATTAATTTTTTTTTATATCCAATCAAACTTAATCAAAATAATGAAATTCAAATTTTTAGACCTATAGCCAACAAAGTTTAAAGTGTGACACATCTTTTGAATTTGAAAAGGTTTAAAATATTGAAAGCTATGTATTTGTTTCAATCAATGTGTCTATTAAGAGTTAAGAAAATATATATTTAGAAAAATATTAATCACTCACTATTAAATTTAATAATTAGGCATATATTATATTTTATAATCTTGAAAATTTTCCAAATATATCTTTTTCATTTTATCAAATTTCAATCAAAAAAGGTTGTCAACATCAAGGGTGAAGTTGAGGAAAATATGTGAAAGCATCCCGACTCATCAAATGTTGCATGTAAAAGACAAGCTTGGCCCATAATTAAACATATATTATATTTTTATAATCTTGCATGTTTTTCAGATAACCCTTTTCATGTTTTCAATTTTTAATTAAAAAAGTTATGTCACTATCAAAGGTGAAGTCGAGAATTATATTTGAAAACATCCCAACTCACTATTTACATGTAAAAGATAGGGTTGGATTCCCAAGCTCAGTTTCCATGCAAAATTTTGGGGGGCATTTTTGAAACCAAAATAGATATCCATTTATTTTTATGTAATTAGTAGATTTTTGGGGGATATTTTATTTTAAAATAATATTTCAAAAATGAATATTCAAATTTTTTAATAATGGATATATCTATTTTGAATATAGATAGTCATTTTGACAAAATAGATAAATAGTTTATCTATTTTGTCCAAATGGATATCGATTTTCAAAATAGACATACGTTTTGTCAAAACGGATATCCATTTATATGACTTACCAAGCCAAAAATAAAATAAAATTTTGATCCTAAAAAGTATTTTGAAATTTTGGCTAATACTTCATGTGATTTTTCCCTCCACCACCATTGATTGACCCATTTTTGATCTTGCACTCACCTTTTAAAAACAAAGCACATACACTTGAGGCAATACAATTTAAGTACTTAAGAGGAAATCTATATTACTATTTCACTTTTCATTGTATAAATGATGTGGGTAAAGTGTTGAGCATTCAAGGATTAATTGGGCTAGAGATCTACATAATTGAAGGTTGATTAGTGGTTATAATTTTATTTCATTTGGAGGTTCGGTTAGTCATATGAGCAAGCCATAATATATAGTTGTACCATCCACAACTAAAGTATAATATATGGTTGTAATAGATGCTTGCAAAGATGGAATATGGTTAAGAAGATTGTGACAATGTTGATTTTAAGAATCACATAGTGTTGAAATGTGATTCCCATAGTGTAATTTATCTAGAAAGAAATCATTTTAATCATGCTATCTACTAATCACACTATTGTGCAATATCATTTTGTAATGAAAATGGTTGAAACTAAGAAAGTTTAGATGGAGAATACTGGAATTCAAGTATATGTTGTTGATTCTTCAAGAAAAAACTTGTAAATATGTCTATGTATAGGTGGATAGCATAAGGAAAATGACCTATATGCCACCTATACATAGACATATTGACATATGGCATAATTTTGTGCAAATCTACTTCATTTTCCTTATGCTATCCACCTATCTCATTTACATGTATTCATATGCACCTACACTCATCCCCATTCACATGTTCACACATCCTTATATATTCACCATATTCAATTGTTTATCACACCTATACCCACACTTTTTTTCATGCACATATTATCCACCAAGATGTAACCCCTATTTTGTCCCAAGACTAGTTTTTAGTTGCAAGGTCATCATTGTGGCCATGGAATTGTCCCACCCAAATTTAAATTTGACCAACTTCTCACCTTTACCCTTCTCACCTAGGGCTTATGAAATATAACTTACAAAATATGTTGACATGTAATTATATGTAAAAGCATTCAATGAATTCACTCTAATCATCTCATAATCAAGCAATAATTCAAATATGATTCATATGTGCACACTTCAATTAGTGCTCTAAAACGAATCTAGTTCTGCACAATCATTCTAGAACCACTTGCATGACTAAATATTGATATTTTCAATCATTGTCCATTTTGGAGGTTGGTCTAAGATAACTTGTCTCACTTTAACTAATTGACAACTCTTAAAGTATATCTAAACATTGACATGCCCCTAGATATTCAAGAAGAGCAAATTAGAGTGCAATACATTAGGCCAAGAAAAGAAAAGAAAACTACATATCATGTACGATAAGTCCAAAGATGCAAGACAATCATAGTATTGAATTTGTCCTTAACCCTTGTACTGATCCCTACATAATGCAAAATAATATTTTGATTCGAACGCAATTTACAAGTCTAATATCCATCATTCTGATAACAAGAGCCTCAAACTTAAATCCGCATTAATCTTAAAGCCATCTTCAATTATCAAACAAAATAACTCTTATTTCTATTTACATTTTTTAATTAAATGAATCACCAAAACGTCAATATCTAACTTAAAAAAAAAGAAACCAAAATTTTGTTCTTTTATTCTTCTTTTTAAAGACCAATATACTGCCAACTGCCAACAGCTGCGTAGAAAAAGTTTCAAGATCTTTGGAAAGGCAAAAAAATTAACGTTTGTTTCATCTTTTTGTCAATGAATGTGGGACTAATTCATAAATGGCCCTTCTCTGATTTGCTGCCGCCTTTTGTCTTTTGTCGATACACTCCATAGAATTTCTGTACGGTAAATAAATTCGCCTCAGACTAGGTGTTAGCTTGTTGTGTTCCTTTTTCTTTCAGAGGTTTTAATGTTGTTACAACGAAGGAAGAAACAAAAGAAACACCCATTCGCCTCAGACTATTTGGCCCATTTTGATCTTGCACTCACCTTTAAAAAATAAAGCATAAACAAGAGTTCATACAAGGAACATACACTTGAGGTAATGCAATTAAGTACTTAGAAGAAATCTAGATTACTATTTCACTTATCATTATATAATGATGTGGGAAAAATGTTGAGCATACAAGGATTAATTATACTAGAGATCTATATAATTGAAGGTTGACTAGTGATTATAATTTTTTTCATTTGGAGGTTTGGTTAGCCATATGAGCAAGCCATAATATATAATTGTATTATCCACAACTAAAGTAGAATATATGGTTGTAACACATGCTTGTAAAGAGGCAATATGGTTAAGAAGATTATGTGATAATGTTAATTTTAAGAATCACATAGTGTTGAAATGTGATTCACATTGTGCAATTTATCTAGAAAGAAATCATTTTAATCATGCTAGAACTAATCTCGTTGTTGTGCAATATCATTTTGTAATGGAGATGGTTGAAACTAAGAAATTTTAGATAGAGAAGATTGGAATTCAAGTATATGTTGTTGATTCTTTAAAAAAACTTGTAAATATATCTATATAAAGGTGGATAGCATAAGGAAAATGACCTATATGTCACATATACATAGACATATTGACATATGGCATAATTTTGTGCAAAGCCATTTTCCTTATGCTATCCACTTACCTCATTTACATGTGTTCATATTCACCTACACTCATCTTCATTCACACGTTCACATATCCTTATATATTCACCATATTCAATTGTTTATCACACCTATACCCCCACTTATTTTCACGCACACATTATCCACCAAGATGTAACCCCTATTTTGTCCCAAGATTAGTTTATAGTTGCAAGGTCATCCTTGTGTCCTTGGACTTGTCCCACCCAAATTTAAATTTGACCAACTTTTCACCTTTACCCTTCTCGCCTAAGACTGATGAAATACAACTTACAAAACAAGTTGATATGTAATTATATGTGAAGACATTCAATGCATTCATTCTAATCATCTCTTAATCAAGCAATAATTCAAATATGATTCATATGCGCACACTCATTTTATAATACTGTCAGGGTAGTTGATGCTCAACAGCAATGTCTGGCAACAATTTGCATGAAAAACAAGTATAAAAAATACCAAAATTTTGTTCTTTTATTCTTCTTTTTAAAGACCAATATACTGCCAACTGCCAACAGCTGTGTAGAAAACATTGCTATAACGTTCGAAAGGCAGAAAATTAATGTTTGTTTTATCTTTTTCTCAGTGAATGTGGGACTAATTCATAAATGGCACTGCTCTGAATTGCTGCCGCCGTTTGTCTTTTGTCAATACACTGCAAACAATTTCTGTACGTTGCCTAAATTCACCTCGCACTAAGTGTTAAGCTTGTTGTGTTCCTTTTGTATTGAATATTTTTGTTTCTTTCAGAGGTTTTAATGTTTTTACAACGAACGAAGAAACAAAAGAAACACCCATTCCAATCAAGTGTTGCATTGTCGCTTTGTTCTTATTCCTCACAAACTCTGTCACTTGTTGAAACTGCTCACAAGTCCATATGCACACCAGCACAGAAAATCCATTTCGACTTAGCTCCAACTTCATAACTGGACAACCTGCCCTTGGAACAGTGTTAAACTTGATGCTTTCCATACAATTGAGGCCAGTAAATGAAAAACAAATATATAGATAGAGTTTTGATATAATTTTAATGTTAAGTGGTTCTTATTTTATTGATGAAGCTGAATGGTTCATAAAGAGTTTATTACGGATCAAGTCTTGATAAATGTATAAGTCTCAATATCAAAATAGATGAGACCAAGATTATGCCTTAGCATGATTTGACATTAGCTCTAAACTATAGGAAGTGATTACTCGTGGTTTTATTTAAATGACATGTTAGGTCTTAAACAATAAAAAAATTATAAAGTTGATATTGAGAATGTTCAAAAATAAAATACTAATAGTAAAAATCATTTAATATCACATTTTAGATTTAAAACAATCATAAAGTTACAAAGTTGATGTTGAGAATGTTCATTTTATATAAAATAAAAGAATGGAATGAGAATAGAGAGAGGGAGAGGGAGGGGGTGGAGAGGAGAGGGACGGAGAGGGGTTCTAAGTAGTCAAGTCTTTGGTTCTATGTTAGGGATACTAGCACGCATAGTCATGTATGATCTAGGATGTTCTTATACTCACTTTCATGTTGGCGTCTCCTCTAATGCTCTAGTGTTCTCCTTGGTGTTGCTATGTCCTTTGTGATTGTTGGAGCTAAAATCAAAGACAACTTGTGGGAAAATGGGTACATAATGGTTTGGGAAATCTGCATTAGTCAAATCCCTAGGTTGAATGAATAGTAAATAACTAGCATATTTGGGAGTGTGAGAACATGTGTTCTTGAGAATAAATAGTGTGTGAGCAATAGAGGTATGTGAAAGAGGGTTTAAGGAAGATCTAACAACTATTAAGTGTTCATGATGCCCTTGTTGGTATGTACGTGCTTGGTGTGCTTGATGTACCTTCCTAACAATCTCCATTTCCTTTAAAAACATCTTTTATAAATAGTATGCTTATTTCTACCCATTGGATTCATGTTAGGATTAAGGCTTTATGTAAAGGGAGGCATTTGAGAAAGAAAAATAGAAATTGAACTTGGGGAATGTCACCACACATGGTTATTCCTAGAGGATAGGAGCATATTATAAAATTAATAAAATTATATTTCAAAATTATATATATCAAATCTCATAAATTTTTAAATTTTTAAATAGAATTATTAAACTATTTTATCAATGATAAATAATTTTGTTAATGTTGTTTCAAAACTTAACCAAATCTTCTATAGCAAAAACATGCATTATTAATTACATCACTACCTACCTATCTAATTATTTATTATTTTCTTTAGGTAGTTAGCAATGTACGAAATTTATTTGGCAAAAAAATAAGATAATAAAATTGTAATCTTTATGGAGAATGGAGTGGCAAAGGAAGGCATGGAAAGATTCAGTTAAGGAGGATCAACATTCAAATAGAAAGAGGTTTGATGTGAAGTGTAGGCACCTAAAATTCATTAACTCTTGAATTTACATTTCCTTAATTAATTAATTAATCTCTAATTAACCACTTTCCCAAATTTTCATAATTAATTAAAATAATTTTTATTTAATTAATTTTTACTCTCATAATTAATTGTTCTCCCACTTTTTCCCTAAGGCTAATTGATTAAATTAAATTAATTAAATAGCCTTAGCCCATTTTAATTTTTCCTACTTAAATAATTAGTTAATTAAGCTTCATTAGCCCCTACTAAAATTTCTTCTATTTTTAAATTCTCAAATTTGTCATCATATGACAAGTGTCTAAATTCCCTTTAATGCGCACACATGTGTGAGCATGCCCTCTCAACCCACTCCCCTGCTCACACATGTGTGACCATTCAAGAATATAATATTAAAATCCTCTCATACTTCCACCTCATATTTGTCTTATGTGGCCTACTCCCACTACTTGTTGAATGCACAAGACAACTAAGAGGGTGGGGGGGTGAATCAATTGTACATTAAAACATCAAAACCCTCATTAACATTCAGATCTACATTAGTCCTTAAACCTTTAACAACCATTAAACCCTTATCATGGATTAGCATAATATAAACATTAGAAATAGTAATGAAAACACATCCAAACACATGAGAACACCAAATTTATGTGGAAAAACCAAGAAGGGAAAAACCACAGTGAGGATTGGCTCACAATATAAAGTAATTGCAAGACTGAATACAATAGGCTCACTATCGAAGGGCTGACTGCCCAAAAGAAAGAAGGGATCACTACCAATGGCTCACTCCTAGATTAGAAAGAAGATTGTTACAATGAGAAATCCACCTCAAAGCAAAATAAAAGATCCACCACTGCATCACCAACTCATTCACACTCTCTCTGAAGAATGTAGATACCTTTTGCTCACTGCTTCTAGTAGTCTTAGGAATTAAAGCTCACATTACATTTCACATTTTTACACTTCACATCTCAACACTTCACATCACACACACCACACTCACATACTCCATCAATCCATCACACATATATACTATCCTCAACCTTGAAAATAATCTACAAGGTCAACTATGCACCTCAAGCATACAAATTCAAATTAGGTTAGCACCAAAACATTCCCACGATGGAGATAAATGAAGGCAGACCACAAAAAAACTTAATCATGACCCAAATCCACATATACACACCATAGCACACTTCCAAAAATACCAAATCATATATGCAATTAGTGTAAACACCCAAGGTTGTCCGAACCTGTATTAACACCATTAAACATTTAAGTACATGTTTCCTTTGATCCAAAGATGACTTGGAGACCACACACAACACTTAAACAAAATCTAGAATATTTCATCAACGCCCTAAAATCCAACAAATCCTTCACAAAAGCATACACTTGAAGACTACAAATGACAACAATAATGCAACCAATCAAAGCATCTCCATAAGTTGACATCAATGCAATAACAAAGCTCTATTGACATCAATGACAACACAAACTTCCAACAATCTCCCCCTTAGTCACTGATGGAAACATATGATATAAAAAACCATCAATAACAACAATAAATTTGATCACCAACACATATACTACACATTAGTGCACACTGATCCCTCTTACACAAGACTTCTCTCCCCCTTTTCCATATGGTTTTGCAGCTAAATTTCTCCCCTTTGACATCAATGGCAAAGGGAAACACATATTTCCTATTTACTTCCCCTTTGACATCAATCAAATATAAATTTTCTCTGTAACTTCCTTTTCAAATCACTTCTCTGCACACTCCCCCTTAGGAGTACACAACATGTTGCATCAACTAGAAATCACTGCAAGCTACACTTTTCCTTTTTCTACTTATATCATTTGACATAACTAATAAGGAACAACATCTAAATGCTTACTCTCTTCCCACACAATGACAACACTTACTCCTCCTAACTGTAACAACCAACAATGCCACTACCTGCTCCCCCTGAGAGGTATCCACCAACATCAATCGAGAACAAGGAATGGATCTTGAAATCCACTAGATTGATGCATAACCTTATGCATATAATTGAAAGAAGGAGGGGAAATAACCCCTCACTTCTCTTGGAGATTCTCAAATGAATCCTTAGGAAGATCCTTTGTGAAGATATCTACAACTTGATCTTTAGTAGGCACATACTCCAACTTCACCTCATTCTTTGCAACTTTTTCTCTCAAAAATTGATACTAAATTGATATATGCTTTTTCCTTGAATGCATTACCAAATTCTTTGAAATATTGATAGCACTTTTTTTATCACATAAGATAGGAATTGGTTCATCATATGACACTTTGATATCATTCAATGTTTGCTTCATCCACAAAACCTATGTGCAACATGATGTTGCATCAATGTATTCTACCTCTATAGTAGATAAAGAGACCTAATCCTACTTCTTGCTTAGCCATGAAACCAACCTTCTTCCAAGAAATAAAGCACCACCTCTTGTACTTCTTTTTTCATCCACACAACCTTCCCAATCTGCATCTGTATAAGCACTTAGAGAGAAATCAATATCCTTTGGATACCACAAGCCATGTTCTAGAGTTCCCTTCAAATATATGAATATTATTTTTACTGCTATCACATGTGACTCTTTGGGATCTTCTTGAAATATAACCACAAGAAAAACTGCATGCATGATATCCACTTCAGTAGCAATTAGGTATAGCAGTCCACCAATCATTGATCTATACTTTCTTTGATAAGCCTTAGGAGATTCTTCATTCTTACTCAACTTGCAACCAATAAACATGGGAGTACATATCAGTTTAGAGTCTTCCATTCCAAACGTCCTTAGAATTTCCTTGACATACTTTGATTGTGATATGAATATTCCTTTCTCTATCTAATTGATTTGTAGCCCGAGGAAGAAATTCATCTCCCCAAACTTAGACATCTCAAACTCTTTTTGCATCTCTTCTACAAATTTCTTGCACATACTTTCATTTCCTCCAAATATTATATCACCAACATACACAACCACAATCAAGATTTGATCTTTCTCAACTTTAAAATAAAAATTGCTATATGTGGTAACTTTGTTGAATCCCTGCTGCAATAAGTACCTATTCAATCTTGAATACCAAGCTCTAGGAGCTTGCTTGAGCCCATATAATGCCTTCTTCAATCTATAGACCGTGTTAGGATTATCTGATAACTAAAATCCTTTTGGTTTTTCAATGTATACCTCTTCTTCCAACTTACCATTCAAGAATGCATACTTCGCATTCATCTATAAACTTTGAAATCCTTATGTGCTGCAAAAGCCAAAAACATCCTAACAGCCTCCATCCTTGCCACCAAATAAAATGTCCCTTTAAAGTCTATTCCTTCTACTTGTGAGTAGCCTTTACACACAAGTATTTCCTTGTTCCTAACAACTTCTCCATTCTTATTTAGCTTGTTCCAAAATACCCACTTAGTTCCAATCAAATTCTTTTTTTTGGTCTTGGGACAAGTTTCCAAGTTTGATTCTTCTCAATCTGCATTAATTCTTTTTTCATAGTCTTGATCCAAAATTCATCTTTGCATGCCTTAATCACTATTTTCGGTTTAACTTTGGAAAGTAAACATAGATTTACCTATTATTCTATCATAGCAACCTTTCTTCTTGTCAATACACTTATGCTTTTGTCACCAATGATCTAATCTTTAGAATGATTCTTCTGCACATACTTAAGGGTCTTAGGGATCCTTTCTAGAGCTTCTTCCTCTTCAACCTGCACTTCTTTTTCCTTACCTTCATCTTTCTCTTCTTCTCTGCAAGAGGACTCATCTAATTCATATCCTTTTATCAGTACTGAGCTTTAATGTAAGCCTTCATCCACTTTGACACTTGCACTTTCAATAATCCTTTTTAGTCTCTTGTTGTAGCACTGATAAGCCTTCCTTTTTGTAGAGTATCCAAGGAAGATTCTTTCATCAAATATTGCATCAAAATTTCCTAAGTTTTCTTCATCTCTTCTAATATAGCATTTGCTTCCAAACACTGAATTATTTGATAGTAGGAGTTCTTCCATACCATAACTCATAGGGAGTCTTTGAACTGTTTGTCCTTGCTTGCCCTCTATTAAGTATGTAGATTGCAGTATAAATTGATTCTCTCCTTATAAATTCAATAAATTTTCTTCCTTCATCATTTTCCTTGTCACTTCCTGAACTATTCTATTCTCCCTTTCCACAACTCCATTCTACTAAGGAGTCCTAGGAGCTGACAAATGTCTCTTTATTCCACGATCTTCACAAAAATGGTTAAACTCATTGGAGGTGAACTCTCCACCTTTTTCAGATCTTAAACATTTGATTTTCATATCCATCTCATTCTCAACCATAGGTTTAAATGCCTTAAACTTATCTAAAGCTTCTAATTTTTACTTGAAAAGTTACCCAGTTCATTCTAGAGTAATCATCAATCAATAACATGAAATACATGTCATCTTGAAAACTTCTTGTTCATGTAGGTCCACAAAGGTTTGTATGAACCAACTCCAAAGGTCCTACAATATAATATTCTTTGAAATTGAACCTTTTTCTTGTTTTCTTCCCAACCTGACATTCCTTGAAAATTGCATTTATAGGCTTTGTAATCTTTGGAAAATCTATCATAGCTTGAGCAAAGTTGATCCTCACTAGGCTATCAAAATTGATGTGGCACATTCTTCTATTCCATAGCCAACTTTCATTGATTTGAGTCATAAATCACATACCATTAGCACCCTTAAGCTGATAA
>VDFB02273685.1:0-34360 GCA_007258455.2 Sequoia sempervirens | reverse complement strand
TCTCAAACTCTTTTTGCATCTCTTCTACAAATTTCTTGCACATACTTTCATTTCCTCCAAATATTATATCACCAACATACACAACCACAATCAAGATTTGATCTTTCTCAACTTTAAAATAAAAATTGCTATATGTGGTAACTTTGTTGAATCCCTGCTGCAATAAGTACCTATTCAATCTTGAATACCAAGCTCTAGGAGCTTGCTTGAGCCCATATAATGCCTTCTTCAATCTATAGACCGTGTTAGGATTATCTGATAACTAAAATCCTTTTGGTTTTTCAATGTATACCTCTTCTTCCAACTTACCATTCAAGAATGCATACTTCGCATTCATCTATAAACTTTGAAATCCTTATGTGCTGCAAAAGCCAAAAACATCCTAACAGCCTCCATCCTTGCCACCAAATAAAATGTCCCTTTAAAGTCTATTCCTTCTACTTGTGAGTAGCCTTTACACACAAGTATTTCCTTGTTCCTAACAACTTCTCCATTCTTATTTAGCTTGTTCCAAAATACCCACTTAGTTCCAATCAAATTCTTTTTTTTGGTCTTGGGACAAGTTTCCAAGTTTGATTCTTCTCAATCTGCATTAATTCTTTTTTCATAGTCTTGATCCAAAATTCATCTTTGCATGCCTTAATCACTATTTTCGGTTTAACTTTGGAAAGTAAACATAGATTTACCTATTATTCTATCATAGCAACCTTTCTTCTTGTCAATACACTTATGCTTTTGTCACCAATGATCTAATCTTTAGAATGATTCTTCTGCACATACTTAAGGGTCTTAGGGATCCTTTCTAGAGCTTCTTCCTCTTCAACCTGCACTTCTTTTTCCTTACCTTCATCTTTCTCTTCTTCTCTGCAAGAGGACTCATCTAATTCATATCCTTTTATCAGTACTGAGCTTTAATGTAAGCCTTCATCCACTTTGACACTTGCACTTTCAATAATCCTTTTTAGTCTCTTGTTGTAGCACTGATAAGCCTTCCTTTTTGTAGAGTATCCAAGGAAGATTCTTTCATCAAATATTGCATCAAAATTTCCTAAGTTTTCTTCATCTCTTCTAATATAGCATTTGCTTCCAAACACTGAATTATTTGATAGTAGGAGTTCTTCCATACCATAACTCATAGGGAGTCTTTGAACTGTTTGTCCTTGCTTGCCCTCTATTAAGTATGTAGATTGCAGTATAAATTGATTCTCTCCTTATAAATTCAATAAATTTTCTTCCTTCATCATTTTCCTTGTCACTTCCTGAACTATTCTATTCTCCCTTTCCACAACTCCATTCTACTAAGGAGTCCTAGGAGCTGACAAATGTCTCTTTATTCCACGATCTTCACAAAAATGGTTAAACTCATTGGAGGTGAACTCTCCACCTTTTTCAGATCTTAAACATTTGATTTTCATATCCATCTCATTCTCAACCATAGGTTTAAATGCCTTAAACTTATCTAAAGCTTCTAATTTTTACTTGAAAAGTTACCCAGTTCATTCTAGAGTAATCATCAATCAATAACATGAAATACATGTCATCTTGAAAACTTCTTGTTCATGTAGGTCCACAAAGGTTTGTATGAACCAACTCCAAAGGTCCTACAATATAATATTCTTTGAAATTGAACCTTTTTCTTGTTTTCTTCCCAACCTGACATTCCTTGAAAATTGCATTTATAGGCTTTGTAATCTTTGGAAAATCTATCATAGCTTGAGCAAAGTTGATCCTCACTAGGCTATCAAAATTGATGTGGCACATTCTTCTATTCCATAGCCAACTTTCATTGATTTGAGTCATAAATCACATACCATTAGCACCCTTAAGCTGATAAATATTTCCATCTATCCTTCTTGTGGCAACTAGAGTTCTGGAGCCTTTCTTGATCTCACAACCACCATCTTGAAATACAAGATTATATCCTTTGCTACACATTTGTCCTACACTTAGAAGATTATGTTGGAGACCCTTAAAATTAAGGAAATCATTTGTATTATGCTTTCCATCAAAACTAATTGATTTTCCACATATCTTAGTAGATGTATCATTGCCAAAATTAACAAGACCACCTTCAAACATCTCAAGTTTAACAAACTTACTTTTATCACTTGTCATGTAATTTGAGCATTTGTTGTCAATAATCCAGTAAATTTTGTTCTCTCTAGCATGAAAAGAAGTCACCATAGTTTCGTTATGACCTTCTTCTAGATAAACTTCCTTCAAACATCTCTCAAAGTTAGCATAATTAGTTCCAACATTTAGAGCCATGAAATATCATTCATCATTTTCATCATCCAGGTAATCAAATTCATCATCAAATATACTGGCATCTTGTTTAACATAATAACATCTCTTAATTGATTTACCTCTATTCTCCTTAAATTTTCCATTTGAAGCTTTGACTAGACATCTTGAAGCATAATGACCTATCTTTCCACAATTGAAGCATTTGAAAGGTAAATTACATTTTTATTTTCTAGTGCCCTTTTTCAATCTCCTCACAAAGTTTGCTTCTAACTCATCAAACTCATCTAGAACTTATTTCGCATTCTTCTCTACTTTTCCAATTTTAAAAGTAGTCTCTTTTCTTGAATCACTTAGACCAAACTCTCTCAATTCAAAAGTAGTTAAAGCACCAAACAATTGATATCTAGAATAATGATCTAGATCCTAAGCCTTTTCAATAGCAGAAACCTTATGACGATAATATTTGGGTAGAGTTCTTAGTACCTTCTTTACCACCTCATCTTCTTCAAGTTTTCTACCAAGACCTCTAATGGAATTGGAAACTTCATCCACTCTACACATGTAGCCTGTAATATCTTCATCTTGTATTATCTTTAGGATTTCAAACTTAATCATCAAATTTTGCATCTTTTCTTGCTTGACCTTATCATCTCCTTCATAGACACTTTCCAGTTTCTTCTAGATTTATTTAGCAGGTTTGTAGCTCATAACCTTCACAAGTTCTGAATTAGAAAGACCACTCAAGAGAGCATACCTTGCTTTTACATTGTTCTCATAATCCTTGATCTCATCATCAATTGATGGTCCATTGTAGGCATTGTATTTCCATATTCAATTGACTTTAAAACTCCAAACCCTAGGAAAACAAGGAAACCTTCCATCCTGGTCTTCCAAAATGCATAATCAAATCCATCAAACAGAGGAGACTCCTTGTGGGTTATCGAATCTATCTCAAGTGGTTAAGCTTTCTTCTAAGGAACCTTGATTTGATACCAATTTTTGAATGCACAGGATAACTGAGAGGGGGGGTGAATCATTTCTACATTAAAACATCAAAACCCTCATTCACATTTAGATCTACATTAGTCCTTAAACCCTTAAAAACCATTAAACCCTTATCATGCATTAGCAAAATATAAACATGATAAACAGTAATACAAACACATCCAAACACATGAGAACACCAATTTACATGATAAACCCAAGAAGGGAAAAAACACAACAAGGATTAGCTCACAATATAAAGTAATTGCAACACTGAATATAATAGGCTCATTGTCAAAGGCCTCATTTCCCAAAAGAAAGAAGGGATCACTGCCATATTAGAAAGAAGAAGAAAGAATATTTTTACAATTATAAATCCATCTCAGAGAAACAAAAAAGATCCACCACTACATCACCAAATCATTCACACTCTCTTTGAAGAATGTAAACACCTTCTGCTCATTTCTTCCAGTAGTCTTAGGTATTAAATCTCACACTACATTTTGTACTTTCACACTTCACACCACACAACACACTCACATCCTCCATTAGTTCATCACACATATAGACCATCCTCAACCTTAAAAATAATCTACAAGGTCAACTATGCACCTCAAGCGTACAAATTCAAATTAGGTCATGTTGAACACTCGAAATACTAATAGGGGGGTGAATCAGTATTCCATTAAACCATTTACATAATATCCAACCAAGCAATAGCACAACTCTAGTTGTAACTAATAGTGAAAGCATGGAATCAACACAAGATGAAAATACACATGAACACCAGTATTTCTTTACGTGGAAAACCCAAAATGGGAAAAACCACGGTGAGGATTAACTCACAATATAATTGTTATCAATAGGAGTGCACCTACATGCAAAAGCAAAGATGATTTGCAATCCTATGTAACATGGGAAAACTTTCATGTTGTGGGTACCCTATGTTGAAAGTTAACCTCTGGATTATAGGCCAACTTCCTTTATGATTTTATAATGATGGACTATAAACTTTGATGGCAAAGGGCAGAAGGCTTTAAATGAATGCATGGAATAAACTTTAAAATGGAAGGTGATGCACCTAATGATGAAAACTTAATCTACAACCTAACTCACAAATGAGTTTTCAATATTTCTACTTGCACAACCAAATATGACAACTTAATCACCTGAATGATTCATACAAAGGCTTTGACAGAATATCTCTTTTGAAGGAAAACTCCATGGACTAAGTATAGGTGAAGTGAAGCCTACATTTCAAAATCAATGATAATTTTGAAGTCAGACTTATAAACTCACGGGCTCCCCCTAATATGATTATGTTTTTTGACCTTGAATTCATAGACCATGGCAATAATTCAAAATGATTTGGTTTCTTTTTTATGTTAAATAATAGTTAAAAGCACTCATCATTTGAATTAGGGAAAACTTGATAATATTGAACCCTAAATCATTTCCTATTTTTCACATTCATTTCTGATGAACTTGGAGGGATCCGCCATGCTGCTAGGGTTTGGAACTCGAATCTTCACATTCTCAGCATGTTTCATGTTGATTTTCCTTTGGAAGTCGCTGGAAATTCATGGTAAGTCCTTCACAGTTTATAAATCTGAGATTAAACTCCATTTTGAAAGCTTTTTTTCTTGCTTTTAAGCCACAACTTGAATTATATTTTCTGATAAATTTCTATGGTGTCTTCATTGTTGACGCCATTTGTTCATTCTAAGGCTTCCATGAAGCTTTTCGGCCTAAGCTTTTGGAGGCGAACTTTGTCTGTTAAGGTGCTTGAATCTCCATAAAATTTGCAAGGTAATCTAAAAGTCGACCCTTCTCATGCTCTTTTATTTCTGCCTATGAATCCTCCAAGCTGCCATTGTTGAATCTTCATCTCTTGTGTATTCTCCTACGAGGAAATGTATCTTTGCAGCTTCTGAATGTGTCTTCAAAAAGACAATACTTGTTCACTTTTTCTGATCAATTTTGGTATTTTTAGCTTCACTTTACAATTACAATGTGCTCGTGGGCTTATCTCCATTGATGTGCTTGAGAGTTTTAGAAACCATAAGTCATGGCTTGAGTATTTGAGAGCTTCTTGTGCATTTTTTGGAAACTATGGAGAAGAAAACTCCATTTGGGAATAAGATTGTTATTTATGCTCTGCTAATTGCCTCTACTTCTGAGAACTTTGCATCCTTGCTGTCAATTTTCTCTGGTTCTTCTAATTCTTAGGAATCATCATCATCATAGTCATGGCTTGTTGTTTCTCTATTCAGATATAGTAACACAAGTAGTGTGAGGAAGATCATGGTTCTTCTTGTATACATTCTTCTCCTTCTATAAAATATTTCCATCTTAGAAATTTAGTTCAGTGGAATGTTCACTTTAAGGGTGCTAAATGCTACTGTCATGAAAGCATTTCACATTGCAATATTACTATCTTTTAGTGTTGGCTTCATATAGATTGAGGCTACTCCTCCATGAAATGGCTGTCCATCATCTTTCTATGGATTGCTCACCTATTACATTACTGTGCTACTCTATTTGATTGATATGTTCTTTGTATCATTGCATTTATAATTAATGAGCTCTCATGATTTATGCCTTTAGACTGCTCTGTTGTCCTAAATCTGCATTGTCTATAGATCTTGCTTGACTATTTTAAATTGACTTGAAGACTATCCTCTAACGGTTTACTTTGAATTTGCTTCTTTATTCATCCCTTTAAAAGGGAATCATTGACTGTTATTTCATTCTCTCCATCTTTACTATCTTGAAACTCTTTGAGAATGATGAAGAGGGAAAGTTCCTTTCTCCCTATGTTGAAGACTGTAAGATTGTGATTACCCCTTGATGTTTTGTGACAACAGTCTCATTATATGATTGTTCTTTTGATCTTTTGTGTATGCTCTCATGTGTTAATGCATATTGGGAGAGTGTCTCCTTGGTAACATACAATTAAAAGACATGTGAAGATTGTAGTGCTTCTACTTCTCTCTTGAAAATGAGAGAATGTAGTATGTTGGGCTCGACCCTTGTGGGAGCCACATTTTTTCCCACATATTGAAATGTTGAAAATGATGAACCAGTAATGAAACATGTACCTGTACCTACATAGTGAACAAACAAGTTAGATAAAAAGAGTGAAATTCAATGTTCTTCTAATGATTTGCTTTGGATATCTTCATACAGTTGTTCATTTGATGATCGGATCTAGCACTTTTGCATTCATTTGATAATGGCTCAATTGATTTAATGCCTCATAGCTATAAGTATATATGTTTGTTGATAGGATATATGATCAGGTTCATATCCGGAGCTCTAACATAACTTTTTCAATCAACTATAGGTGCTTTTGAAGACCGGGTACGAGAGGGGCTTGAAGACAAGAAGACCCATCTGAAGATAGGGGAATCAAAACCAACATTTCCAAGCAATGATGGATATGTTTTTTTCATGTGTTATTTGATATTTCCATCTTTAGATGTATAGCTTGCTTTCCATGTTGCATTTAATTAATTTAGTCATTCCCATGGCTTGTGTGGGACTTTTAAACACTCTTTTATCTTCAAAGCATGAAACAACAATGTTTATGCAATCTTGTATGTTTTTTATTTCAAAATGAATAAAATACAACATTACTATGCAATTTTGATAAATCTTATGTTGTGAAATTTGCATAATCAACTAAAATCCATTTGAGATACTTCATTGCAAATGAATTATCAGCATAAAATGAATGTACCTTTCACCTTAAATGTAATCAGCTATTCTAGCTCTACCAAATTGAGTTGAGGTGAAATTTTGGTAACATTTTGGCATTTTTTGCTAAATGCTTGCCTACTAAGCATGCCAAATCAGTTGCCTTTCATATCCATTGGGAATGGAGTCCATTTTTATCCTTTTGACTTAAAAACCTCTGTAACTCAGCTATTTAGAACAATACAACAACAAATAAAAAATGAAAGCAAACTATCATGACTCTATTTATGACAAAGCCAGAAAACTCTGTCTACACTTATTGAAAAAAAAATTGAACTGGAAAGAAATGTGCCATAGGTACTTATTAACTTGAAAAATACCCTACCCTACACTACCTAGCAGTGGTAGTGTTCAGACATGACCATTCATTGGTTGTGAGAAATAGTTTCCCTTCCTTAACAATAGAGGATGCTTCAAATCCTTAAAATCAATCAAAAAGAGGTATGGAGATGATAAACATTTGATTAACTACTGCAACAAAGTTTGGAACATCACAAAAGGCACACCTTCCTCATTTGATTGACCATCAAAGATGTTATTGTGAGGCAGAATCATGACTTGTAATTTTGTAGACTCCTCTTTGGATAAATATCTGATCGCACACCCTTTTGAGAGGATAAAACTCAGCCTCTCATTGTTCTCTTCATGCTTATACATTGTTGTCTCTCCATCTTTTTTATTAGGCTTCTCCATTTGCAGTGTAAGATTTTCACATGAATGAAATGAAGGAATTATTTCCTCTTTGATTTGAATCGAAATAGGTTGATCACATGTTTTTGGTTCATATAATACTAGCTTATTATTTATGTTAGAGCAAAAGACCTCTATGATGTCTTAAAACATGTTCTCATATAACTCATAACTTTGCATTAAATCTAGATGAGCTTTGTCATTTTGCTGCTCAAAAGTAGGCACTGATGTTAGTATGCATGTGCTATCTTTATCCTCATCTACAAATTCAGGTAATTCATCAAACAAAACAGCTAAATCCTGAGATTCAACCTCTATTTCCTTCTCCAAAACATGTTCAACTTGCTCTTTTCTACCATCTAAGTTTGAAAAAAAGGACTCAAGAACATTCCAAAATGAATCCTCATCAGATCTTTCTTGGTCTTTCGATAAAAAAGTACTTTTTACCTCATGAACCGTCCCCTCCTCATGTTCATTTTCATCTTTCAATTATTGCAAGACTTGATTATTACATTGATTGTCTTCTATCAACAACTCATCAAATTTTTTGACATTTTCCTACTCATCTAGCTCAATAAAAGAAGGGAGTTTATCAAATAAAAACATGAAATCATTACTTTTGATACCTTTTTCAAGCTTTTCAACCTATTGTCTTGACTAATCATGTTCATTTGCCTCTTGCTACAAGTCTGCTTTGCCATCTTGTTCATCAGGTATAAGCATATCCATATCAAACACTTTTGTTTGCTTCTCTTCAAACACCTCTTCCTTTTATGCATTATTTATCTTCAACTGATCGTGCTCATTGAACCAATTATTTTGACAAACAATTGGTTCTCCTTTGAACAAAGAAATGGTATCAGTACATGCATACGCATGTTGGCTCTCTTAAAGAAGAATAGGTGCTTGAGATGACTGCTCATGAACCTTCATAGCTTGATTTTTTGCATGCATTAGATTTTGCAATAGAAGAGGTTCTCTAAAAATTGGAATGGGAGCCTCTTGAACTAGATTTGGAATTTTGAAGTCAAGATACTTGGTCCAAGAAGGTTTCCATAACCGTTTAGTACTTTGATGATTTGGTTCAGGCTCTTGATATGACTGAAACTAAGGATTAATGGACTAGTTTGACTAATCTTGTTTATTCATGGGCTCCTATATGGGCTGATCTTTAACATTGGCAGGACTATTACCCCTAGAACTTGGAATCTTAAGCTAAGAACACTGATTTGCAAAGTTAAGAGGTTCATTTTGCTTAAAACTTGGGAATTAATAATTACGAACCTCCTCTTGAATATGCTCATCTGAAATGACAAGAGATACTTGAACTTGATGCCTATATGTTTGAGTGAGCAAAAGTCTTATCTGCTCCTCTTTTGTAGCTAACTCCCTCTCGAGCTTTTCTTCAAACTATACCCTTTGAATCTCCAAAGGTAGACCTAATAGTCTAACTCTTGTTGTTGCAAATCAAGTTCTTGTTGCCTCCTGCACTCTTCCATTTGCTTTGTGATGTCTAACAATATGTCCTTGGTGTCATTCATTCTATTCTTCATATCATCAACCTCTTGGAGCTGATTTTGGACATATAAATGTTGATATGAAGGTTGAGCAGGGGTGGGTGGGAGGTAAGCATGTTGAGCATGCTAATATGTTATTGTTGTATGGTTGTTTGGGATAAAACCAATAGCATGATTGGCCTGATATGGCTGATAGGGTGATTCATTGACAGTATTTTCATAGTAAGGGGGTGGGTATACATGTCAACTATGAAAACTTGACATTTCTACTCATACAAAGAGCTAGAAATAAGAATTAAAGCTTGTATTTGAAACATACCAGCACTTAATCATTTGAAACCAATAGATGTGCTCGAAGTCACCAGGTATAAATTATAAACTCTGAAAGGTAAAAAACACTATTGTATATACTAGAATAGCAGCTTGCAATTTGAATTCTTTCTCTGAAGTGTGCTTCAGGGTCTCATCAGGCATGCCAAAAACTATTATCAACAGGAGTGCACTCGCATGCGAAAGAAAAGATGCTTTGTAATCCTATGTAACATGGGAAAACTTTCAGGTTGTGGGTACCCTATGTTGAAAGTTAACCTCCAAATTATAGGTCAGCTTCCTTTATTATTTTCTAATGATGGACTGTAAAATTTTGATGGAAAAGGGCAGAAGGCTTTAAATGAATGCATGAACTGAACTTTAAAATGGAAGGCGATGCACCTAATGATGAAAAACTTAATCTACAACCTAACTCACAAATGAATTTTCAATATTTCTATTTTGCACAACCAAATCTGACAACTTAATCACCTGAATGTTTCATACAAAGGCTTTGATAGAATATCTCTTTTGAAGGAAAACTTTGTTTTCACAACTAAAATGATAAAGTAATCACATGCACAATGTATAACCTATGAATTTAAGTATTACTGCATACACACACTTATGAAAGAGACAAAAAATTAGAGGTTTCAAAATTGAAACACAATGATGATGCTTGAAATCTTGAAGGAAAAACTTGATAATATTGAAAATCAAAAGGAGTTCATTTGCTAATAACAAAGCTAAAATGACCTATAAAGAGATGCTGGATAATGTTAACTATAAAATATTTGAGTTACAAAATCAATCTCTTCTTTGCAGAAATGCAAAGGCAAAACTATCAAGAACTGAGGAAAAAAAAGGACTTTTTCCAATAAAAATAATGAAGGCATGCATAATGCGCCCAAGAGGTGAAACTCCAAGCTAACTGGAAGTGATAAAAAGCAATGCATGCTTCTCACGAGCAAAATCAAAAACCCTAGAAAAAGAGGGGTAAAACTAAAGTAATTCATACTACAATAGCTCCAAACTCCACATGATGATTCACTTAACTCAAGTGAACTCAAAAAAGTATCCAGTTGACTAAAAGTCAAAGGAAATCTCTGAAATATCCAGTTGCATGCGGAAATTTTAGTTTCACCTCCAAATCTCCTCTTTTGCATGATTTTAGTCCTTGTATGTCTTGCCCTCCAATTAACTTTCACTTATATTCCTTGCATGAACTTTGGAAAAGGTAACCATTTAATTAAATATTAAAGATAATCAATCAATGATTATTTTAATATTTAATATGTAATTGTTCCTTATTTCACATTTACATGTTAAATATTTAAGGTAATAAAATATTACCTTTAATATTTAATTACATTGCTATTTTTATCTAACTCCATGCAATAAGTAAAGGTGAAGTGAAGCCTACATTTCAAAATCAATGATAATTTTGAAGTCAGACTTATAAACTCACAGGCTCCCCCTAATATGATTAGGTCTTTTGACCTTGAATTCATAGACAATGGAAATAATTTGAAATGATTTGGTTTCTTTTTTATGTTAAACAATAGTTAAAAGCACTCATCATTTGAATTAGGGAAAACTTGATAATATTGAACCCTAAATCATTTCTTATTTTTCACATTCATTTTTTATGAACTTGGAGGGGATCGCCATGTTGCTAGGGTTTGGAACTCGAATCTTCATATTCTCAGCATGTTTCATGTCAATTTTCCTCTGGAAGTTGCTGGAAATTCATGGTAAGTCCTTTACAGTTCATAAATCTAAGATTAAACTCCATTTTGAAAGCTTTTTTCTAGCTTTTAAGTCACAACCTGAACTATATTTTTTGATATATTTGTATGGTGTCTTCATTGCTGATGCCATTTGTTCATTCTAAGGCCACCATGGAGCTTTTTGCCCTGAGATTTTGGATGTGAACTCTCTCTGTTAAGGTGCCTGAATCTCCATAAAATCTGCAAGGTAAGCTAAAAGTCAGCCCTTCTCATGCTCTTTTATTTCTTCCTATGAATCCTCCAGGCCGCCATAGTTGAATCTTCATCTCTTGTTTATTCTCCTACGAGGAAATGTATCTTTGCAGCTTCTGAATGTGTCTTCAAAAAGACAATACTTGTTCACTTTTTCTGATCAATTTTAGCATTTTTAGCTTCACTTTACCACTACACTGTGGTCTTGGGATTATCTCCATTGGTGTGCTTGAGAGTTTTAGAAACCCTAAGCCATGGCTTGAGTATCTGAGAGCTTCTTGTGCATGTTTTGGAAACTATGGTGAAGAAAAATCCATTTGGGAATAAGATTATTCTTTATGCTCTACTAACCGCCTCTGCTTCTGAGAACTTTGCATCCTTATTGTCAATTTTCTGTAGTTCTTCTAATTCTTACGAATCATCATCATCATATTCATGGCTTGTTGTTGCTCTATTCAGAAATAGTAACACAAGTAGTGTGAGGAAGATCATGGTTCTGCTTGTATACGTCCTTCTCCTTCTGTAAAATATTTCCATCTTAGAAATTTAGCTTATTGGAATGTTCACTTTAAGGGTGTTAAATGCTACTATCATGAAAGAATTTCACATTGCAATATTACTATCTTTTAGTGTTGGTTTCATATAGATTGAGGTTGCTCCTCCATGAAATGATTGTCCATCATCTTGCTATGGATTGCTCACCTATTACATTATTGTGCTACTTTGTTTGATTGATCTATTCTTGGTATCATTTCATTTATAATTAATGAGATCTCATGACTTATGCCTTTAGACTGCTATGTTGTCTTGAATCTGCACCTTCACTGTATGAAATTGGCATTGGCTATAGATCTTGCTTGACTATTTTAAATTGACTTGAAGACTGTCCTCTTCAAAGACACAATCTCCATTTGGATGAGTGGAGACGTAAGAGTCCACATTTCTAAACAGTGAACAATCTGGGGCCACTAGAATTTTTTTCTTTAATTTCTAGAAGCTGAAACTGTACGTAAGAAAATAAAGAAAACTTTTGTGGGATAGTGATTGCTCTGTAGATTGTCAGAAGAAATTGTGAATAAGATTAATTTTGGTGACAACTAGCTAGCCTGACGAAACTTTGGGTGAATTAAAAGACCCACACGTCCTCAATTTGTCTCTCATACGACAACTTGAAGAAACAACGATCAGTGCAGACGAAAGGAAGTGTTCGTCGATTTTTGCATCCATTTACCAATACGGTTTTGGGGACCATGGCATCAGCAAAAACACCGATCTTTTTTAATGTTTTAAAACTAGCACTGGATTATATGTATCTTAATATGTAAGAGAGTATCTGTTTGTGTATGGGTGTGTGGATGATATGTACTACAAATTCTACTTATATATGATTGGATTAAACAATTAATAAGTATTAAATAATGGAGTAAAATAAACTTAGAGAAATCTAGATTTTTTAGTCTCTATCTTTATAAGGCAGGGAACTATTGTTATCGCTTCAATCTTGAAAATTGTGCTTTGGGAATGGCATCGAAAAATCAATAAAGCTGAAGTATAGCTTATATTCGGGGGAGTATTTAGAAAAAGCGAATTTATTTTCCTATTTTTGCAATTTTGTGATTCACGGGTGTAATTTTCCTCGTAGTTTTGTCATCAATTTTCCTCGTAGTTTTGTGGTGATTTGGTAGCAGTAGGTGCCAAAGTAACTTTGTTACCTATTCCATTAGGAACTACTAATTTTTTAGTACACCATATTCATGCATTTACTATCCATGTGATTGTATTAATATTACTTAAAGGTGTTTTATTTGCTCGCAGTTCTCGTTTAATACTCGATAAAGTCAATCTTGGTTTTCGTTTTCCTTGCCATGGGCCTGGTAGAGGAGGAACATGTCAAGTATCTACCTAGGATAATGTATTCCTAGGGTTATTCTGGATGTACAATGCAATTTCGGTAGTAATATTCCATTTTAGCTGGAAAATGTAGTTCAATGTTTGGGGTAGTATAAGTGATAAGGGAGTGGTAACTCATATTACAAGAGGAAACTTTGCATAGAGTTCCATTACAATTAACGGGTGGCTTCGTGACTTTCTATGGGCACAAGCTTCTCAAGTAATCCAATCTTACGGTTCTTCATTATCTGCATATGGTCTTTTATTCTTAGGTGCCCATTTCGTTTGGGCATTTAGTTTAATTTTCCTATTTAGTGGCCATGGATATTGGCAAGAACTTATTGAATCTATTGTTTGGGCCCATAATAAATTGAAAGTTGCTCCTTCTATCCAACCCAGAGCCTTGAGTATTGTCCAAGGACGTGTTGTAGGAGTAGCTCATTACCTTCTCGGTGAAATTGCCACAACATGGGTGTTCTTCCTAGCAAGAATTATTGTAATAGGATAATGGCTAGGAGGATTTGAAAAGCATTATGGCATCAAGATTTCCAAAGTTCAGCCAAGGCTTGGCCCAAGACCCAACTACTCATCATATTTGGTTTGGTATTGCTATTGCACATGACTTTGAGAGTCATGATGATATTACAAAGGAATTCCTTTATCAAAATATTTTTGCATCACACTTTGGTCAGTTAGCGATAATATTTCTGTGGACCTCTCGTAATTTGTTCCACGTAGCTTGGCAAGGCAATTTTGAAGCATGGGTCCATGACTCCTTACATATAAGACCTATTACTCATGCAATTTGGGATCCTCATTTTGGTTAACTGACCATATAAGCCTTTACTCAAGGAGGTGCCCCCGGTCCGATCAATATTGCTTATTCTGGTGTTTATCAATGGTGGTATACAATTGTCTTACGCACTAATGAAGATCTTTATACTGGAGATCTTTTCTTGCTAATTTTTTCTACTCTCTTTTTAACAATGGGTTGGTTGCATCTACAACCTCAATGGAAACCAAGTGTTTCATGGTTTAAAAATGTTGAATCTTGTCTCAATCATCATTTTTCGAGACTCTTCGGAGTTAGTTCTTTGGCTTGGACGGGGCATTTAGTTCATGTCACTATTCCTTAATCAAGAGGACATCACATAAGATGGGATAATTTCTTGAATGTATTACCATATCCCCAAGGTTTGGAACCACTTTTTATAGGTTAGTGGAGTCTTTATGCTCAAAATCCTGATTCCAGTAGTCATTTATTTGGTACCTCTCAAGGGTCGGGAACTGCTATTCTAACTCTTCTCAAAGGATTCCACCCACAAACTCAAAGTTTGTGGCTAACTGATATCACTCATCATCATTTAGCTATTGCATTTGTGTTCTTCATTGCTGGTCATATGTATAGAACCAATTTTTGGGTTGGATATAGTATAAAAGATATTTTAGAAGCACATATTCCTTTGAAAGGCTTATTAGGACACAGGCATAAGGGTCTTTACAACACAATCAATAATTCTCTTCAATTTCAATTAGGTCTTTCTCTAGCTTCTTTGGGAGTTGTTACCTCCTTTGTAGCTCAACACATCTATTCTTGACTTGCCTATGCATTCATAGCACAAGATTTTACTACCCAAGCTGTATTGTATACTCATCATCAATACATTGTCAAATTCGTTATGACATGGGCATTTTCTCATGGAGCCATATTTCTCATTAGAGATTATAATCCAGAACAAAATAAGGATAATGTATTGGTGAGAATGTTGGAGCATAAGGAAGCCATAATATCTCATTTGATTTGGGTTAGTTTATTCCTACGTTTTCATACCTTGGGACTTTATGTTCATAACAATGCTATGCTCGCTTTTGGTACTCTAGAAAAACAAATCTTGACTGAGCCTATATTTTCTCAATGAATACAATCTGCTCATAGTAAGGCCTTATATGGTTTTGATGTACTCTTATCTTCAACAAATGATCCAGCATTCAATGCTGGAAAAAAAATATGGTTACCTAGTTGGTTGAATGCTATTAACGATAGTAAAAATTCATGGTTCTTAACAATTGGTCTTAGAGACTTTTTGGTTCATCATGCCATTGCTCTAGGTTGCATACAACTACATTTATTTTAGTAAAAGGTGTTTTAGATGCACGCGGTTCTAAGCTAATGCCTGATAAGAAAGATTTTGGTTATATTTTTCCTTGTGATGGTCTAGGATGGGGCGATACTTGCGATATTTTAGCCTGGGATGCTTTTTATTTATCAATTTTCTGGATGTTGAATACCATTGGATGGGTTACTTTCTATTGGCATTGGAAGCATATCACCTTATGGCAAGGAAATGTAGCTCAATTTAATGAGTCTTCCACTTACTTAATGGGATGTTTAAGAGATTATCTTTGGTTAAATTCTTCACAAATAATTAATGGATACAGTCCTTTTGGTATGAATAGTTTATTTGTCTGGGCATGGATGTTCTTATTTGGGAATCTTGTTTGGGCTACTGGATTTATGTTTCTTATTTCTTGGCATGGATATTGGCAAGAATTGATTGAAACTCTTGCATGGGCTCATGAATGCACTCCTTTGGCTAATTGAGTTTGATGGAGGGATAAACCAGTAGCTCTTTCCATTGTTCAAGCACAATTAGTTGGATTATCTCACTTTTCTATAGGCTATATATTCACCTATGCAGCTTTCTCAATCACCTCTCCATCAGAAAAATTCGGCTAATTCTTTTTCAGTTTAGAGGCTATTTAGATTTTCAATCTAATCACTATGCATAAAAAGGAGTCATCCACGTAATACTTCTCCATCTCAAATTTTATCTATATATTTTATATAAACTGGCTGAATCATTATGGCAAGAAAAATTATCATTCAAAGAGAAAAAAAAAAGATTGGAAAAAAGAGATGAGTGAAGCCTCATCACTAGATGAAAAATTGAAAATTTATAGAAAATTAGAATCTCCACCACGTAATAGTGCACCTACACATCTTCGTCGACGTTGTTTGAAGACTGGAAGACCTAGAGCCAATTATAGAGACTTTGAATTATCCAAATATATAATCCGTGAAATGGCTCACACATGTTTGTTGGCTGGGGTAACAAAATCGAGTTGGTAGGGTAAAAAAAAGGATTCTTTATAGTTATTATTATGATAGAAAAGTCCCTCCCTATATAGGGAGGGAGAATAGCATACCCAAGGGATTGCTCGATGTGCCCCTTTTGGGGTATTATAACAAAGGTAATATAAAGGGATAACACAAAGTAGAGTAGTTTGGTAGCTCGCAAGGCTCATAACCTTGAAGTCACGGGTTCAAATATTGCCTTTTCAAAGACACAATAAGTTTTTATATCCAAAAAGGATGGCTCATCTCATTTATCTTGACTGTATGTATAAATACGAGAAAAATATGACTAAACCAATAACTAGTACATAGTTCTATTCTATCCTATAGATGGGCGGGTAGTGAGAATTGAACCCACATCTTCTCCTTGGCAAGGAGAAATTCTACCATTTAACCATACCTGCACTTGACTCTTTATATGGGTATAATATATACCCATTTATTACCATTCTATGTAGGTAAATTTTAAATTTGAATAGACTAACTGATCAATTATCAATCATACTAATAAAAGAGAACCCCTCCCTTGAGTACATTACCTGGTTTTTGAAAATTTCTCGTAAATTCCCTTGTGAATTTATAATTCCCCCTAGAAAGAGGGGGGGGAGATTTTAAACCCAAAAGATCTTAAAACATATCTTAAGATATCAAAGAATTTATAATGCCTACTAAAAAGACTAATCCAATCCATAATGATACGCTTGAAAATTGTACATTTTTTTACTTGACGAACCATTAGGAGAGGCAAGTGTGATAGGTACACATATCACTAGTAGAATTGAAATTGTGTTTAATGAAAACACAGATGATTGGAAAAAAATAGTCATGGTTGTGATCTTAAAAGTTTCCAACAAATTCAAAAGGCTATACCATTCAATCCCTATACGGTAAAATTTGAATAAAATGCACTACAAATTTTTATTTGATCATAAATTCATCAAAATTATCAGATTCTTCTTTTAGTATAAAAGAATTAGGAAATTTATATCTTTTTATCATCATGATATATGAATATTATATATATGTCTATTAACCCTATAGACAGATATTATTCATCAAGATAAAATGAGTTATGCTAGTTCGGGAGAGATGGTCGAGTGGTTGATGGCTCTGGTCTTAAAAACTGGTATAGTTCAAAAAATATTGAGGGTTTGAATCCCTCTCTCTCCTTTTGTTTGTCGAACAACTAAAACTAACTTATGAAAAAGAAAAATCCTATAACTTAGTTCAGGACCAAAAAAATGCTCAGCTCTCGGCTATATATAATATAGCCAAGCAACAAGGATTCAGTTGGAAGAATAATGAAAAAAGATATCACTATCCCGCCTTCCAATAAAAATAAATTGGATATTTATCTAGTTTTATCTTTGGTTTAATTAAGAGGGGTCATGGAAAGAACAAGTTCAAAATCATGATCAATTCCTTTCTCAAATCCTACTGCAACTACGCAAGCTCTTCCTACATGCCACAAATGACCTACGAAAAAGAAAAATCCTAGAACAAAATGAGAGGTGGCGAACCAATTTTGAGGTGAGACATAATTGACCGCATTAATCTTGGTAGCTACACCACCCACAAAATTTAAAGAACCTAAAGGAGCATGAGTCATATATTCTGCTAAACGTTGTTCTTGCCAAGGTTGTATGTCTTTTTTCAACTTACTTAGGTCCAAACCACTAGGACCCCTTAGAGGTTCCAACCAGGGAGCACGAAGATCCCAAAAATGCATCATTTCCCCTCCAAAAATAATTTCTCCAGTAGGAGAACGCATTAGATATTTATCTAAACCAGTAGGCCCTTAGGAAAACCCCACACTAGCTCCAAGACGTTGATCTCTAACTAGAAAAGTAAATGCTTCTGCTTGAGAGGCCTCTGGGCCAGTAGGTCCATATAATTCACTGGGATAAGTTGTATTGTTAAACCAAACAAAACAACAAGCAATGAAACCAAAGACAGAGAGAGCCGCTAAACTATAGGATAAGTAAGCTTCTCCAGACCATACAAACGCGCGGCGAGCCCATGCAAAAGGTTTTGTTAAGATGTGCCAGATACCACCGAAGATACAAATGGAACCTAACCAAACATGTCCTCCAATTAGATCTTCCAGATTGTCCACGCTAACAATCCATCCCTCCCCTCCAAAAGGGGATTTGAGTAAATAACCAAATATAGTACTTGGGTTAAGCGTAAGGTTCGTAATTTTTCTTACATCTCCACCGCCGGGAGCCCAGGTATCGTATATACCACCAAAATACAAAGCCTTAAACACTAGAAGAAAAGCACCAACACCTAGCAAGATTAGGTGAATACCTAAAATTGTAGTCATTTTGTTCCTATCTTTCCATACATAACCAAAAAATGGAAAAGATTATTCTAAAGTTTTGGGTCCAATTAGTGTGTGATAAATACCATCAAAGCCTAAAACTATAGAAGAAATTAAGTGAAGTACCCCAGATACAAAATAGGGAAAAGTGTTCACAATTTCCCCACCAGGACCAACTCCCCATCCTAGAGTAGCTAGATGGGGAAGTAGAATCAATCCCTATTCATACATAGGTTTTTCCAGTACAAAATGTGCCACTTCAAATAGATTCATTGCTCTAGCCTAGAATACAATTAATCCGGCATGAGGCACATGAGCCCCAAGTAATTTGAATCTTGAAAAATTAATGAGTTAGGCATTACTAAACCACCAAGTGAAACCAGTTGTTTCTTGGTCGTGACCAGCTAAAGTTAGAGTTCCATTAAAGAGAATTTTCATGGGGTAGAACCTCCTCATGAGGCTGATCCTGAGCCGCCATCCAAGCACAAATACCTTCATTCAAAAGAATATTTTTTGTATAAAAAGTCTCAAATTTAGGATCTTCTATTGCACAAATCTCCTGGGAAACAAAATCATAAGCACGTAAGTTTAGAGCTAGGCCAACTACTCCAATGACACTCATCCATAAACCCATCACCGACACAAATAACATGAAGAAATATAACCAATGTTTATTGGAAAAAGAAACCCCAAAAATTTGGAACCAGAACAGTTCACAGTGACCATAGAATAAGTCTCTCCAGCTTAAGTTGGGTTAAAAGCACATAATGTATTTGCACCATCACCGTCTTCAAATAAAGTATTTTCCATGGTAGCACCGTGAATAGCACATAGAAGAGCAACACCCAATACTCCAACAACTCCCATCATATGAAATGGATTCAAGGTCCAATTATGAAAACCTTGAAAAAAGAGGATAAATCGAAAAATAGCTGCTACGCCAAAACTAGGCACAAAAAACCAACCAGACTGACCTAATGGATAGATCAAGAATACGGAAACAAAAACAGCAATCGGAGCAGAGAACGCAATTGCATTATAAGGTCGTAATTGTACAGATCGAGCAAGTTCAAATTGGCTTAACATGAAGCCTATTAGACCAAAAGCACCATGAAGAGCAACGAAAGTCCATAGACCACCTAATTGACACCAACGAGTAAAATCTCCTTGTGCTTCAGGACCCCATAATAGCAACAAAGAATGTGCTAAACTATTAGCAGGCGTAGAAACTGCAGCAGTTAAAAAATTACAACCTTCCAAATAGGAGCTAGCCAATCCGTGAGTAAACCACGAAGTCACAAAAGTTGTACCCATGAACCGTCCACCTAGTGCAAAATAAGCATAAGGAAAAAGTAATAGACCAGACCAACCCACAAAGACAAAACGGTCTCTGCATAGCCAGTCATCCATAATATCAAATAAAGTTTGTTCCTCTTTAGAAGACTTTCCACGGGCTATAGTCGTAGTGATCCTCCTATTTAACTATTCCAACCTTTTTCGAGCACCCTATCTGATAGAATCAAAGGGTATACACTAATTTGTATATTTATGGACAATTTTTCATCCATCATCCCTTTCAACAAATCGAGTTCCGAAGATTCCTTATTGGCACAAATTTTATTCTATTAAACTCAACTAATAAAATATAAGTAAATGCATGCTAACCCGAAGTTGTTTCTATTCCATTTTTTTCTTATCCTAAAATTATCTTCTGAATGTAATAAATAGAAACAAAACAATTGCCAGAAAAGCAAGTTAGTTTGTCTTCCTCCCTGCTCTTCACTAGAGAATGTTCACAAAATCTATTCTATTGAATATTATTACGTCTTGAACCTTACTCATAGTAATATTTCTAACTATTTTATGAATCTCTATGCTTTTTTACTACTACATTATTTATTTCTATGAATAAATAGGAACAACAAGAAGGAGATATTTCTATAGCTCATAGAGCTAGAGGAAATAACTCTATTCATTCCTTTCCATTTTTCCAATTCATAAGTAAAAAAAGTGATACTATTTGAGTATAATGAAAAATGAACAGTTCCGTTGTTTTCTATTTACCTTTTCTTATCTTTTTTTTATATCTGAATTCCTATCTATTTTCCATTGGTAGAACGACCAAAGTAAAATGTCTAGTACATTAATATAAGAATGTTTGGTACATCATAATCGAATTAGATATTAAAGATAAAAGGAAAATAATTCCATCTAGAATTCAAACTTATATCCATTTTTTCAGAAAGAAAAAAATCATTCGACAGAATATCCAATTAACAAGCAAATATTCAATTATTTGAATCATTTAAAGTGATTGAATTGAAAGGTTCACTTTCAAAATCTACCTCAATTTTCAATATCAGAATAATTGATATATTAATCAGTTAATGGGTTAGGTTCACTTCTCATTTTTTTTTACTATATTTTAATACAAAATAATTAAGAGAAAAAAGTAAGAATATTCTAGTAATTGAAATTTCAATTAGGTATTAATAATTGAAATTATTATTCTTCAATGAAAATTACGAAAGTGAAGTATATTATGCCCAATCTTATACGATTCCTCATCTTATTAGTAGCAAGATAAAGAAAAAAAATCTCTATTTAATAGAATTCTATCTTAGTTGTCCTCAATCATATTACATGTTCTATTCTGTTATAACAAAAAACTCATCATGACAAGTATTTTTATTGTTTATTGCAAGTTTTTTGCCTTAATCAACTATTCAAAATGAACACTAGACTTTGTAGGAATCATTGCAAGATCCCTTTATTGGGCTTGAACTGATGACTTAGGCCTTACCATGGCGTACTCTACCCCTGAGTTAAAAGGGCTTTCTTTTGGTCATGAAATGACCAATGAATAAGTCTACTACATATTCGATAGATATGAATAATATAATGGGGTCTAAATATAAAATAGAATATATATACTAGATACTAAAATAGAATATATATACTATATACTAAAATAGAATATATATACTATATACTAAAATAGTATATATAACTCTATTCAATATAGTTATATTGTTGATCCTGATAACACAAGAAGAATATGAAATAATGAATATGAAGAAAGATTCTTTTTATTGAAAAATTCCTAGGGATTTGAATATTATGATAATAAGTAGGCCCCTATCGTCTAGTGGCCTAGGACATCTCTCTTTCAAGGAGGCAACGTGGATTCGATTTCCCCTAGGGGTACTAGGCTAGGAAAGTAATTATAATACCTAATTAGGTATTATAATTACTTCCCATTTTTTTCTAGGTCGATACCTGAGTGGCTAATGGGGATGGATTGTAAATTCATTGGCAATATGCCTACACTGGTTCAAATCCAGCTTGACCCAATACCAAATTAATCTGTAGATTGATATAGATATCAATCAATGATATTGGTAAAAAAGGTAATTGGTTTTTGAATATCCTATACCCTATATAGAAAGAATTAGAATGAACAGAGACTTTCAAAAGATTTGAAAGAGAAAAGTTTTACAATATGTTTTATCGACCCGACACAGTTGAATTACTATGAATAATTAGTAAATAAATTGTACCTAGTGGGATTGTAGTTCAATTGGTTAGAGTACCACCCTATCAAGATGGAAGTTGCAAGTTCGAGCCCCGTCAGTCCCAATCCAATAAATTGAACAATTCTTTGAGTGATCCCTGCCCCAAAGAAAAGAAAAAAAAGGAAAAGAGAATAGACTAGAATATATTTACTAGGGATTATGTAGATCTATCTGGATCTACATAATTATCCAAATCTATAATGGTTATTTTTGTCGACATGATAGATCTACAATCCTCTTTTATCCTTGAGAGATAAGAAAGGGTATCGTAAGAAGATAAATCTTTGTTAGCAAGAATAAGAGAGGGGTGCCCGGAAATAAAATATTTCAAATGTGTTAGTTCCTCATTTTTTAAGAAACAAAAATAAGGGTTTTCAATGATTTCTAAAAAATGAGAAAAAAATTCCAATTTTCATAAATAAAGATTGGGTTCTATTTGGCTTACTATCCAAATAATTCTGCTCATTCCAGGGTCATGGGAAACTCTTAGTATAAGATAATTTGGAGCTATTCATTTTACAAAATGAATTAAGGTAAATAAGAGTTGTTACCAATTATCATTTATCATTTACTAGTGATCCCAAATATGTATAGGTACAAATACAGGTAGTGATAGGATTTGATTCAATCTAATCAATTGTTTTACTAGACACTTTTAAGTCTTTTTTCATGAAAAGACTATTTGCGGGGTCATCGAAACCCTATCTATATAGATAGGTCATATTCGTCTCTTGTACGATGTAAGTAATATAATTCAAAAAAGTAGGAGTATAGGGCAATCTGCCTTCCTTCATATTTGCTTGTTTTTTCCATAAAACAGAGCAATTTAAGAAATTTGAATTATCCTTTTCAAGTCCCCATCCACTTAGATTCATCGAACTTATGAATAAGAAAAAAAATGTTGTCCTTATTTTTAATATATTGATAAGTCTAATATTCTGTTCCTTTCAATTTTGGAAATCAAAATGAAATGCCTATAAATACCTATGTCTTCCATAATTAGCAAGGAAAAGCTTTTTTGTATGAAATTTTATATTCCAAAATATTGAATATATATATACGTAATTCTAAAATATAGACATATGTTGGGATGTCTCCTAATTAAAAAGGAAGGAACCTATGGTCAATATTTGAAAAGTATTGAAAAAAATCTTCATAACATAAATAAATATATGTATTTATTGAGTTAATCACTCAGACGATTCACATCAACAACATCACTAGAACTTTGTCACCCCTCCCCCCCCTTTTTTTTAGCTCCAATTACCCTTAGTGATTTATTATGTAAAATCAGGTGAAAGCTTCGACACCTTTCTCAGCCAAACAAGAGAATTCATTCTTTTTTTCGTTTTATCTATTATAATAAAGGTAATTTTTAACTATTAGTTAGTCTAATTTAAATAAGAAATCAATTAGTATAATCCATCAGAGCAATCTTTATGGTACTTTTCTGCTCCTCGAATAGGAAAAGGAAACTCAGATCATCATTAACATCTAAATATTTGATTGAGACAAAGACTTGATTCATTAATCAAATTGAATTTGCATGTCTAATTTTCTTTTTAGTAGCGATAAAATTGAATTGAGTCAAACCCTATAACTATACTAATAAGACGATGGGATCGATCCATTAGGGATCAAATTACTAAATCTGATATGAACAAGAGATAATAGTATGTTATAATAATTAATTTCTATTGAAGAATTCATCAAATCTGCTAAATTCTATTACTTAGATTGATCCTATTGGTGGAATTATTCCATGGATTCAATTCCATTTTTTTTGTAAAAAAAAGAGATACTCTATGAGATCAAATCTTGAATTATTGTAAAACGAAGGGAAAATCAATCATGGAAGTAAATACCCTCGCATTTATTGTTGTTGCATTTTTCATCTCATTTCCTATTGCTTTTCTACTCATCATTTACGTAAAAACACTGAGTCAAAGCAAAATACAGTGATTACTAATGATCAAGATGAATTCTAGGTCATCAGTAAAAAAATGTAATAGGGGTCAAATAGATATTTTTGTGAAAAGAAGTAGTACGAAGGAAACGAAAAATATCCCTTTCCTTTTTCTTTTGTACTACTTCTAAACAGATCTTAGATAAGTAAATTTAATTTATCATTTGTCTCGTGGGTACTTTTTTATTAATACCTGATAAAGTGAAACTAATCATAATCTCTTACATATCTCTGGAAAAAGGAACTTGATGTACACATAACATAGGTATTATTCCAAATAGAATCTATTTTTAATAGTATTCTTTTTCTTTTTGATTTATCAATTTTTTTAATATGGTAATTTACTAGTACATATTAAAATACAAAATTGGGAATTGTAAAGGGGAAAAATTCATATAGAAAAGGGATCTATGTAGAGTTGAGACAAAGCAACGTAATAATGCTTGATATGCTTTTGTTCCAAGAACAGATGCATACTAAATCATATTATGCTTAACAACATAAGTTCGCTATATAATGGAAATAGAACTACTTCATATTTGATAAATATGAAGTAGAATTGTGTTTCTAACATGATCCATTTTTTATTTCGATGATATCATTGATGATTCAATATGCCTATATCATTAATGATGATACAAAATTATCATCATAAAATAATTGATTTTGAATAGAATGATTCAAAATATCAGGACTATTAATTCTATTAAAGTCCACTTCTACCCCATACTATGAGTGAAAGAGAAAAAGTAAAAACTACCATTAGAGCAGCCCAAGCAATACCGACTATATCCATACGAATCCCTCTCTTTATAAAAAAGAATAATATCATTATTGATTCTTGATGATAATGTAACTAATAAGGATAGTGCAAAGTGGAAATCCTCTATCTTCCTATTTTGAAAGGATAAATCGATAGTAGAGACTTCCAAAAATTAGTTCTTGGAACTAGTTACTCTCAACTACCTATAGGATCAGACATTAACGATAAAATCGAATTTTATCTACTATATTAGCAATAGGACCTGAAGCTACACAACTTGTCTCCAAAAGACATGGAATACATTTGGAGACTTTTACATTCCTTTAACCTTATTTGTGCTATCAAGGTGACACCCGGATTTGAACTGGGGATCAAGGATTTGCAGTCCCCTACCTTACCACTTGGCTATGTCGCCATCCCTAGATCTAGTTTGAACTAAGGGAAAGTCTTTTTTTTTCCATCAAATATGTTATGCAGGTTATTTCACTTCATGTATCCTTCTTTATCACTCAGATATGTTGTATAACCAATTTAGAGCCCCAAAGTAGGGGGGATTTCCACTTTTCCAATAGGAAATAGGTTAGGGATTTAGAGTCCCTATCGGTTCCTCCAGGGATTTCAAGAGATTTTGAGTCCCCCATTGAAATTACAATTATAATACACTAAATCCACATTTGTCTACTCCCCATCATATATTTAAGAAAGATTTAAAAAGGACCTCTTATTTTTGTTCTATTTTTGGGATAAAGTGAACAAAAAAAATATACATGTCAATTTTTTGTCGAATTTATTCGTATAGATCAATAAAGAATAAATATCTAAATATACAATATACTTTATATATATAGGAAACATCCAATGCTATTAGATGAAAATAAATGAATATTTACAATTCCCCAATTTGGTAAAATACAACTTGAAGGATTTTCTCGTTTTATCGATCAAGGCTTAGCAAAAGAACTCAATAATAAAGAAATAGAATTTAGCCTTTTTGGTTTTAAATACAAATTAATAGAACCTTTCATTAAAGAGAGAGATGTTGTATATATGTCTCTTACATATCACTGTAAATTATGTGTACCAACAAGATTGATTAAGAAAAAAAAACCTTGTGCAGAGATACAAAACCAAATTTTATATCTAGGAGATATTCCTTAGATGAATTATAAAGGAACTTTTGTAATAAATGGAAATTACAGAGTCGTGGTCAATCAAATAGTAAGAAGTCCCAGTATTTATTACACTTGGGAACAAAAACCATCAGGAAACATTATCTATATTGGCACTATAATTTTAGATTGGGGAGGAAGATCAAGATTAGAGCTCAATAAAAAAAAAAAAAAAGATATGGATTCGTGTAAACAGATAAAAAAAATATTTGTTTTACTTTTATTATTGGCTATGGGGCTAAATTCCAAAGAGATTTTCAACTATAAGAATTTCAAAGCATTTCATAGGGGAATAGAGGAGTACGTAAAATATTTCTATTGGTGTGGCAGGAAGCAAAATGCCATTTTGGAACTTTATAACAAACTCTACATAAGTGAAGACAATGAAGAAAATTTGGAAGAAAATTTGGAATTTTCATCTCTATATGAAAAAGTGCAAACAACATTTTTTTAAACTAAATGTGTATTAGGAAAGATTGGTTGACGAAATCCGAATAAAAAACTAAGTCTTGATATACCCGAGAACGATATTTTTTCATTACCACAAGATTTATTGGTTGTTGTGGATTAACCTCTCAAAGGGAAATTTGGAACGGGTACACCCGATGATATAGATCACTTACAAAATCGATATACTCATTCTGTAGCAAATTTATTACAAGAGAAATTGTGATTAGCTCTCTCTGCTTTCAGAGAAGCAGTTGAAAAAATTATATTATCTGCATCAACCAATCCTAAAAAGAGAATAACTAAGAAAAAATTGGAAACATTAATTCCATTAACGAATATTTTTGAAATTTTTTTTGGTTTACACCCTTTATCACAATTTTTGGATCAAACTAATCCATTGGTAGACATAGTTCATAGTCGAAAAGTGAGCTCTTTGGGCCCTGGAGGATTGACAAGTCGAATGTATACTTTTTGTACACGGGATATTCATCCTAGTCATTATGGACATATTTTTCTGATTACAACATCCAAAGGAATAAATGTTGGGCTTATTGGATCGCTATCTATTTATGCAATGCTTGGTCATTACAGCTCTTTACAAAGTTCATTCCATAGTCTATCTGAAAGATCAAACGAAGAACATATGGTTTATCTATTACTGGGAGAAGATGACTACTGTCAAATAGCTACAAGAAATTCTCTGGCATTAAATCAAGGGGTTCCAGAGGAACAATTTACTCCTGCTCGATTTCAACAAGAATTTTTATTTTTTGCATGGGACCAAATTCATTTCAAAAGTATTTTTCTTTCCCAATATTTTTTCGTTGGAGTTTTCCTTATTCCTTTTATCGAACATAATGATGTGAATTGTGGTTTAATGGGTTCTAATATGTAGCATCAAGCAGTTCCACTTCTTCAACCTGAGAAGTGTATTGTTGGAACTAGATTGGAGGGTCAAGTAGCTCTAGATTCAAGAAGTATAGCTATAGCAGAGCAAGGGGAAAAATAAAGTATATTGATGGTGGAAATATCACTATAACTTCATTTTTTGTTCAAGAGAATATAGAAACAAAATTGATTCTATATCAATGTTCTAATAGTGACACTTGTGTGCATCAAAAGCCCCAAGTTCACCAAGGAGAATATGTAAAGAGGGGGCAAATTATAGCAGACAGTGCAGCTACAACAAGGGGAGAACTTCCTTTGGGAAAAAAAACATCTTAGTTGCCTATATGCCATGGGAAGGATACAATTTTGAAGATGCAATACTTATTAGTGAACATATGGTATATGAAGACATTTTTACTTCTTTCCAGATCATAAGATACAAAATTGGAGTTTATATTACGAAGCAGGGCCCTGAAGTAATCACTAGAAAAATACCTCATTTACATACTTACTTCGTCATATGGATGAAAATGGCCTTGTAATGATAGGTTCTTGGGTAGAAACAGGTGATGTATTAGTAGGTAAATTAATACTAGAAGTAGAAGAACACTCACTATTAAATACTCCAGATGGAAAATTCTTACAAGAATTATTTGATATTAAGGTACCTACTGGAAAAGAAAATTGTCTTAGAGTCCATAAAGGTGTAAAAGGCCGAGTTCTCGATGTGAGATGCTTCCAGGAGTTCGAGGAAGAATATTATCTCGATGATAGTGTAGAAAAAGTTCATGTATATATTTCACAAAAATGTAAAATACAAGTGGGTGATAAAGTAGCTGGAAGGCATGGTAATAAAGGTATTATTTCAAAAAAATTGCCTAGACAAGATATGCCTTATTTATAGAATGGAACACCAATGGAGATGGTATTAAATCCATTAGGGGTACCTTCACGAATGAATGTAGGACAGATCTTCGAATGTTTGCTTGGTTTAGCAGGAAAACTAATGAACAAACATTATAGACTAACACCTTTTGATGAAAGATACGAATGAGAAGCTTCTAGAAAACTAGTGTTTTATGAGCTTTATAAAGCTAGTGAGCAAACAACTAATCCATGGATATTTGAACCTGATCATCCTAGAAAATATAGATTAATTGATGGAAGAACAGGAAAGGTTTTTGAACAACCTATTACAATAGGAATACCTTATATATTGAGATTGTTCCATCAAGTTGATGACAAAATTCATGCACGTTCAAGTGGACCTTATACATTGGTTACACAACAACCTTCAAAAGGAAAATCCCACTAAGGAGGGCAACAAGTAGGAGAAATGGAAGTTTGGGCTCTAGAAGGTTTTGGTGTTGTTTATATTTTACACGAGATGATTACTTTAAAATCTGACCATATAGACGCTTGTGAAAAAATATTTGGTGCCATTCTCAATGGAGAACCAATGCCTAAACCTAGCACTCTTACAAAATATTTTCAATTGCTCAGTCAAGAACTACGATCTTTAGCTCTAGAATTGAATCATAATATTCTATCTGAGATAGAATTTTAGATAGATAAGAAGGAAGTTTGATGCAAATGAATCAAAATTTATTTTTTATGAGTGACCAGGATAAACATCAAAAAATTTGAATTGGATTAGTTTCTCCCGAGTAGATTCTCGCTTGGTCTAAAAGAATATTACCTAATGGAAAAAGATTCGGACAAGTTACTAAAGACCTCACTTTAGATTATAGAACTTATGAACCAACAAGAAATGGATTATTTTGTAAAAGAATATTTGGGCCTAAGAAAAGGGGAGTTTGGGCTTGTGTAAAACCTTCAATAATGGAAAATGAGAAGGAAAATAATTTTTGTACTCAATGTGGAATTGAACTTGTTGTTGATCCTCGAATTCAAAGATATCGAATGGGATACATTAAACTGGCATGTCCAGTTGTTCATATTTGGTATTTCAAATGACGAACCAGTTATATTGCGGATCTATTAGATACGACTCGTAAAGAATTAGAAAAACCAATATATTGCGATGTGTGACTTGATCACAAGCTTTGATTATACAGATCTATAGGAACTGTCATCCTATTCAATCTAATTGGGATGCCCTTAGCTCTGACATGCCCCTCGGGAAGAGTAGCATGAAGCTCATAATTAGAAGCATCTTAAAAAGATGTTGATAAAGAGAAATGAATCTAGGATTAATATCTTGTATATTAAATTGCTAATTGGACTTCATAAAAATACCTCTTTTATTCTAAGAAAGAATGGAATGAAAAATCTGGTTCATTCTTATTATCCTTGATTTATTCAAGACCAAAAAGAAGATATGGTTATAGGAGTCTATTCATTGCATATATGCTTTAAATAGTATTGTAACCACCGAAGTAAAACAAAAACCTACAGGATCAAGTATTAACGAGATACAAACAAGTAAATCCCTTATGAACTTCAAATGAATTGAAGGTCTTTCACAAAGAAATGTATCGTTCAAAAGGGAGGAGACTGCTCACTAATTCCATATTTATGTCATAATACGAATCATAAAACAATAATCGAATTCACTTAGAACTTGAGCAAAGAGTAACTATTTAGTTTTATAGAGAGTAAAAAACATTTTTTTGCACAATGATACATAATCACTTTCCATTTCGGTATAGTTACTTGAGTCAAATGAGAGGAAACTTTCATGTCTAATTCTGAGGGGGGGGGAAGATTAGAAAATCCTATCCAAATGTTTGTATTACTAGGCACACAGTTAACAAGCCGAATTTATTGCGATTTGAGGGTTCACTTAAATATGACGAAGAATCCTGGCCAAAATATATTGCTTATTTTCTCTCTTGGAATTTTGCACTATTTCAAGAGCAAGAAATAGCCACTATAGGAAAAGCTATCACAGACCAATTAGCTGGTCTAGATCTCCAAATTATTATAGATTGTCCATATAGAGAATGGAAGATAATAGATGAGCTACTATCTATATTATTCTTGGAGTCAAAGAATGCAATTGGTAATATAAAAATATATTCTCAATTTAAGGAGAAAAAACTTCAAAAACTTTGAAGAAGAAAGGATCTTTTGGTTGGAGAGATGAGATTTGCTAAATATTTGATTCAAGCAAATGTAGAACCACAATGGATGGTTCTATGCCTATTACCAGTTCTGCCTCCCGGCGTGAGGCCAATGTTTCAATTAAATGAAGGTGGAGTTATTACTTCAGATCTCAACATGAACTTTATCTAACAGTTATCCGTCAAAATAATAATCTTTCACATTTAATAAAAGAAAATCTTGCATTTTTTATTTTAGATTTATTGGGTGATCAGAAGAGATTAGTCCAACGAGTCGTAGATGCACTTCTTGATAACAACATAGGTGCACAACTGGTGAAAGATAGTCACAACAGACCTTATAGATCATTCTCAGATTTCATCCAAGGTAAAGAAGGAAGATTTCATGAAAACTTACTAGGAAAATGGGTAGATTATTCAGGTCGTTCTGTTATTGCCGAAGGTCCCTTCTCTCATTGTATCAATGAGAATTGCCCCGAGAAATCGCAATAGAACTTTTTTCAAACATTTTTAATTCGTGGGTTGGTTGAAGAACAAATTGTTCCCAATTTAAGAGCTACTAATTTTTTAATTCGAGATAGGGGGCCTATTATATGGAATGTACTTAAACAGATTATGCAAAAACATCCCATATTGTTAAATCGAGCACCCACCTTACATAGATTAGGAATACAAGCATTTATACCTATTTTAATAGAAGAACGTGTCATTCGGTTGCACCCATTGGTTTGTGTAGGATTTAATGCGGACTTTGATGGAGATTAGATGGCTATCCACGTACCTTTATCTATGGAAGCTCAAGTAGAAGCTCGTTTACTTATGTTTTCTCATCTCAATCTTATCTATCCGACTATAGGAGATCCTATTTGTGTACCGACTCAAGATATGCTTCTAGGAATTTATAGATCAACTCTTCAAAAAACCTAGAGTATTTATGAAAATATGTACCACCCAAATAACTGAAAAAGAAGATCGTTTTGCCTTCATTTTATAGCTATGATGATGCAGTTAAAGCTTATGAACAAAAAAAATTGATTTAGACAGTCCTTTGTGGCTCCGATGGGGTAGAGATATAGATACCTCTATTATTAATTCAGTAAACCGAGAACTTCCTATCGAAGTTCAGTATGAATATTTAGGTACCTTCTACGAAATCTATGATCATTTTCGAATAAGAAAAGGTAGAGTGGGGGAAATACTTAATAAATACATTCGAACAACCGTCGGTCGTATTCGTTTTAATCGAGAAATAGAAGAAGCTATAAAAGGCTTGTGGACTTATGATATCCGACAAGAAATGTCACTATTCAAAATTTAATGTTATTAATCTTATGATTCTTTCATTCATGCAGAGATAAAGATCAAGGGAGCCTCCGAGCTTAAACTCATTGCTGAATCCTGCTTCCAAAAATGGTGATATTTTCTTCTTATGGCACAACCTAATTTCGTCAAAGTGTCCTTTCCCTTTGAAGTGCCCTTTTTTAATAAAGGGATGGATAAATTTGTTATGAAGCACCTTATTAGAAGATTCGTAAATCAATTTGGAATGACATATACATCACATATATTAGATCAACTGAAGATTTTAGGTTTCCAGCAAGCTACTGATGCAGCTATTTCATTAGGAATTGATGATCTTTTAACAACACCATCTAAAGCATGGCTTATCCAAGATGCGCAGCAACAAGGGTTTGCTTCGGAAAGACAGCATGATTATGGGAATGTACATGCAGTGGAAAAATTACGTCAATTGATTGAGATATGGCATGCTACCAGTGAATATTTGAGACGAGAAATGAATCCGAATTTTAGGATGACTGATCCTCTTAATCCAGTACATATGATGTCCTTTTCAGGAGCTAGAGGAAGTACATCTCAGGTTCACCAATTAGTAGGTATGAGAGGATTAATGTCAGATCCTCAAGGAAAGATTGTGGATCTACCCATTCAAGGGAATTTCCGTGAAGGACTTTCTTTAACGGAATATATTATTTCATGTTACGGTGCTCGTAAAGGAGTTGTGGATACTTCTATACGAACAGCGGATGCTGGATACCTCACACGTAGACTTGTTGAAGTAGTACAACACCTCGTTGTACGTAAAGTAGATTGTGGTACTATCCAAGGTCTTTTTGTAAATCTCACTCAAGATCGAGAAACAATCAAAAATAAATTTGTTCTACAAAAACTAATTGGTCGTGTATTAGCAGACGATGTATATATAAACGGGAGATGTATTGCCACGCGCAATCAAGATATTGGGATTAAACTTGCCAATCAATTGTATTATTTCCAAATAGAACCAATATATATACGAACCCCTTTTACTTGCAAAAGTATATCTTGGATTTGTCAATTATGTTATGGTCGGAATACTACTCATAGTAACTTAATCGAATTAGGAGAAGCAGTCGGCATTATTGCAGGCCAATCAATTGGAGAACCGGGAACTCAATTAACATTAAGGACTTTTCATACTGGTGGGGTATTTACAGGTGATATTGCAGAACATCTACGAGCCCCGTTCACCGGAAAAATTGAATTCAATCAAAATTTGGTTTATCCTACCCGTACCCGTCACGGGCATCCTGCTTATATATGTCATAATAGTTTAGACGTGACTATCGATAATCAATATGAAGTACAAAACTTAACCATTCCGCCAGAAAGTTTGCTTTTCATTCAGAATAATCAACTAGTGGAATCGGAACAAGTTATTGCCGAGGTTCGCGCTAAAAGATTCCCATTCAAAGAAAAAGTGGAGAAACATATATATTCTGGCCTAACAGGAGAAATGCACCGGAGTATCCCTATGTCTAATTTGATATTAAAGACAACCCATTTATGGGTATTATCGGGAGGTATATATGAATCCGTTGTAGTATCTTTTTCTTCTTCTCATAAAGATCAAGATCAAGTGGATATTCCAGAACTTCTTGACAAACATAAATCACTTTCGAATTATTCAGTGGATCAAGTTAAATACGAATCAGTTGACTCAAACTGTTTTGAAAAAGGAAAAAAAAATATATGGAATTATTTCGAAACTGATCGAGCCATACCTAACGAACATCAAGACTATATCTATTTCACCATTCTTTCTCAAAACACCAATACGAGGGTAAAAAAGCAAAAAAAGGAACTCATCGTACCGTTATGGTGTGATAAACAATGGGGAAAGCGAAGAATCCCTTGTCCTGATTTAATTCTTAGAATGCCCAGAGAAGGTATTCTATATAAAAATGACATTTTTGCTTTTTTGAATAACCCTCGTTCAGAAATGATAAAATATAGCAATATTATCGGAGGTTATTCAATTGGAAAAAAATGGAATTCTCTTGAAAATCAATTAGATGGAGGGCCCAGATCAAAAATAAAAGGAGAGCCCAGATCAAAAATAAAAGGAGAGCCCAGATCAAAAATAAAAGGAGGGCCCAGATCAAAAATAAAAGAGGTTTATGCTTCTCTTATTTCAGTAAGAACAAAAAAAAGAACAAAAAAGATCATTATCAATAAAAAAAGAGAACAAAAAAGATCATTATCAATATGATTCAAATTAGCTTGGAAAATAGAGCAAGTTCTCAATTTTTGTTTCATAACAAATTAGATGACACTAATTCTTTTTT